>JABASP010000741.1:0-41826 GCA_019776565.1 Sminthurinus signatus
TATGCACATGTGTCTTTGTACTTATTCTTCCATTTTACATTAAAATTTAAATATTTTGTATTTTTATCTACATGCATAATATTTAATATTATTTTGAAATAAAACCATTTTTAGTTCTCAAAAAATCAAACACAGTTTTCTGTATATACATGAATTTTCTTTCTTTGGATTTTTATGGGATAAATCTATGTACACTTCTATATATTTATAAATATAATATTATGACTATTTTGCAAAATCTTTGAACTATTTTATACCAAGGAAGCGAGTGTACACATTTACTTGTGCATATTTTGTACACATTAGGAATTTGATATATAGTTATATATTTTTAACTTTAAAACTTTACAAATTTACCATCATCACCATTGCATTATCAATCCTAAGCATGTAGGGAGGTAGGTACATACTTAGGATTTATGAATAACATGTATAATGTATAACTTATGTATAGTCAATGTCCCTTCTTGTGTCTTCTTTTACCGCTATAATATATATACAACTCTCTTCAGTGTTTTCTACATAAAGATCGGAAATAGATAGAAAAGAAATTCTACACATGAGAAAAACAAGTGCCAAAACATTGTGTGAGCAAGTAAATAAAGCAGAGCAGAGCAAAAGTAAAAGAAGAGGAAGGGAGAGAAAGATATTTGGATATATTATTTCATGTATTATGTACTATGTACTACAGATAGAGAACAGAGAAATGGGAAGAGAAAATATAAATGAGAAGCTAACACAACAGTCCAAGTACTCCATACTCCATAGTGAACAAACAACCGAATACCAAAGAGAGAGAGAATGTCGACGACGATGCTTTATGGCAATCAATATTGTGCAATGCAAAACCAGAATATGCTTAGTTCCTCTCTCTCCCTAACCCAGCTTTTATTAATTACTTTTCTTCCATACGCATGATTTTCGTAAAACCGAATTTATATTTTCCATTCCCGTTTTCCATACACCATCGATAGAAAGGGCACACACATACACAGAGGGTTACTCATGTTGAGGAACTGTATATATATGTAAAGCAGTACAGAGTACAAATATATAATATGTGGTTTACTATACAAACTATGGATTCAATTTTAATACATTAATGTACATTTTAAAAGTTCTGCACACATGTAACTATATGCTTTACTTTATATTTCATTTCACACCCCAAAGAACCATGTAAATCCAAACGGGGGAACCATCATTAAATGTACACTCATATTTACATAATATCTTGACTCATCAATAGCAAAAGAAAAAAACATGTGATACTCATGTTATTGAAAGATAGTCCGAAAGTATATATATATATATATATAAAGTACTTACGTACACTCACCATTCACCATGCTCAAAAATATTATTTAGTAAAATATAAATTTTGGATGAATCCTGAACAGAGTTAGAGTATTTAAGGAGAATGTTCCAACATAAAACATAAAGTAGAAACTATAAAGTACAAAGTACGTGTAAATTTTGATTTAAAAGAAGACTGACAAAAACGAAAGAGTCTAGACTAAAATATTTTTAACTTTGATACATAATATGACAAACTATATACTGTACACAGTACCTATATTTATAACATCATTGGAGTAGAAACAAATAGTGAGTATAACGTGTGTGTATATATATTTAGAATTTAGATACTGGCAAAAAAAATTAAACCCTCATCACATTATATTATGCATAATAAGTAAGAAAGTATAATAGTTATACTTAATATAAAATCTATAACACAAAAAAATGAATGTGTACAGTGTACAATATGCTGTATTATAATGCATCATATGCATTATAAATGATAGCTAGATGTATCATTTTAATCCCTTTCGTTTTTTTAACATTTTCTTGCTAGTCTACTACTATACATGCGCCATGATCTTATAGTTTTTGATTCTTGTGTGTGTATATTATTTCTCCATAAAGCATAATATTATATTATGATTTAATGTATGCAGTTATTATAACATCATGTACTTAGGTAAGTATACACAAGATACAAGCGTAAGAAGATAGATACAGAATACAGATACAGATACATCCTATAATAATATATATAGTTACACGATTAAATTTTGTTCTTTATTACTCTCCCTCTTTACATATTTTTCTGATCGTGAGAGAGGTGGAAGTATCTATAAAATATCAAATACATAGTACTACATAAGCAAACCATACATGTACTCCATGTACTAAATACAACACCTGGACCATTAAAAAAAGGGAATCTTGTTTTTTTACAATACTGTGCATTGAACACATGTACATTGTACATAATATATAACATGCATACTGCATACACAAGACACAGTATACACTCAAAGTTGCTGAGGGCTGCTGACTTTGTTATTATTATATTAGTAATAACAATATTATATCATTTCAATTTTCAATGAATCGATGAATCTAGCCCTTCAATACAAGAAATATTATAATGTGTAATGTGTAATATATGCATCATCATCATCATTGAAAAATTTAGTTAAACATGGAGAATACAGAACATTATGCATAAAAAGGACATACATAGGTACTCGTTTTACATGATACTTTTGATGCACAGTAAAAAGTAAATGGTAAATTCCAACCAAACTACGATTATTACTCATTTCTCATTTATTACTCTTCCATCATTAAACATTAAAGATGGAAGATTGAAGAACATAAGAGGAAAGAAAGGGAGTAATTCATAAGAATTCAAGTTTAATTAGCATTAGTGTGTATAGCCATAGTGGTATGCACGTGGATGTTCAGTGTGTACAATGTGTATAGTGCACATAAAATATGTATGTCTACATTCCTGTATGAATTTACCAAGGTAAAATTTAATACACTAAAACACTGTAGACGGTGGAAATTAACGCTTGCCTTATGTGTATGATAGTATGTAGATAGTATGTAGTGTGTAAATGCATCTACATCTATCCATACAGTATCTAGTGTATACTGAAGTTCACATACATTCATACAGGCATCAACGTACATACTACATACATACATACATAAGTAACTACAATTAAATGAAAAAGGTAACGTGGAAACATAATATCCAATACAAAATATAATATTACGAGAGATACATGTGAATGTACATTATATATCAAATATTATTATTTGAGGGGGGAATCGAGTTTCTTTGTCCTGTTTCCATACTATGCTTTTTGCTGTTTTGTTAGTTGTTAGTTTTGTTAGGCAGCCATATTTAATACAATAGAAAAGCAATTTGTAAAAAGGAAGTTGCTTTAATTTTATTTTATAGTATAGATATGTAATGTACTTACAACAACCGACTACAATCTACAATATATATATGTAGATCCACTACATTTTATACATTTAATATGCACAATGTGCTATGTATATTGTATATATGTAATATGTAGAAGAGGAAACAAACATCCATCTACTCAAGTTCAACTAATCAAATGTATATTTTTGAATACACGTTAAAACTACATCATGTTCTAATTCACAAACATTTATTTAGAAAGAGTATAATATAATATTTTAAAACAGATGTATACAATAGAATAATAATTACAATTAAGTTCTATTATAATGTCTGGGATGTATTTAAAAGATGATTCAAAATGCCCGTAGTATGTACTATGTACTTATTTAATCATCCATTATTTACATATATGTATTTGTCAAGCCTAAATAATAATCCATTAAAAAAAATTTGTTGGTTTGTATTTAAAACTATAAAATACGTAATACATAAGTACAGCATACATGCATAGTTTTAACTTTTAACAAACTAGTGGCAGAGACAAAGGATGCCCTAATTTCTATTTCTCTCTCTCTCTTTACTATTTCATACTCTCACTCACTCATGAGCATGAACAAAAGATTCAACATTTGGAAAAAAAAATTCATGTATAATATACATGTGTAGAGTGTACAGAGTACACAGATATACAGAATAAACCATAAGGAGAGGCATGTGAACAAAAACTGTACTTTTAGATAGCCACAGCAAAGGACCAGAGAAATATATATATGTAGAGACGCGGAGAGGACTTAAAAGAAAGAAAGGAAGAAAGAAAGGACGGAAAAAAGAAGACGAGACTAACAGAAGACTGATGATAATAAACCAAAAAGTGTACAATATGTACACTTACACCACTTACACACACACACACACATTATTCTACTTATTATTCTACTTATAACCATTACTCGTTCCTCGTTCATCGTTCGTCTGCTTTATCTATACATAATACACATATACTTTTAATAACGAAAAAGAAAAAAGGAAAGAAGAGCAGTGGAGAGTGAGACAGCAGACAGACGGTGTAAAAACTTGTACAAGTGTAATATAAATGTTATTGCCTTAAATGTTGTATCATCCTAGATCCTAGTATTTCATAGCATTAGATGTTAGATGTAAGTATGTTAGTAAATAGAGAGTTATATTAAGTCTTTGTAGTTTGAGATAGTTATAGTCATGCTAGTTATAACAAAAAAATAATGGTAGTAGTAGGGGTAAATATGTACGTTAAAAGAGGAGCCTTCAGGCTAGAAAATTAGCTTTGGATTCAACAACAAAGAAACTTGGAGATTTTCAACTGTTTACTCCGCCTTTGAATATCCCCAGTGCACTGAGCACAAAATGTAATATGGTATGGAGTATGGAGAATACTCCCTTCTACACACTATACAGTACACGCATAACACACACACACACACATACACATACACATACACAAGGGCTTATCACGCTTTATTTTTAAATGTCCTCGCGTCCCTTTACTATATATTATCAAAGCATAACATCAATCTGCCTATATATACAATATACAAGAAAGGAGCAACAGCCGTACAATTTTAACCACCTCCATTATAAAATTTAACCTTGAATCAAGAAAATAATGTTAAGCGCTGTTTGGGAATTATATTATATGTACTTATATATGTATGTTTTCTACATTTAAGTACATTGAGAGACCAGTACCAGTCAGAGGAATTCCATGCATTTTTACTATACTATTCTACTTTATTATTATTTTTATGTATTGTATATATTATATAGATACTTATTTAGACAGAGTTAGTACAATAAGACACTCCATTATATTAGAACGCTATTTAAAAAAAAAGTATGAAAAGGTAGCATTAAATAAAATATTGTTAGCAGCACAGTCTAATGTATAATCCTATTTTCTTTCCTTTTCCTATCTAATCCTAAATTATATCCATGTGTATTATCTAAAATATTTTAAACCCAAGTATATTACATTAAACATTAAACCTATATTTTCTTTAAATATGTTACCATTTTTATAAATAACGTATACATGTATTATGCCTCTAACGCTTTCTTAAATACACCATTATAATAAATAAAACGTATGTATATATAGCATACTCATGTTATGTGTCTTATACTGTACACTTGTATGTGTACATGCACAATCCGTACGTATATGCCTATTTATGACACTAATAACTAATAATAATTCGAACAATTTTAATCTACTTTAAGTCGTAGTATGAAAATACATAATATATTATATTATTATGCGTAAGTGAGTAAAATTAAATCCATAATATTTTGTTCATTTCAGATCTTTTAATATTATATTTTTTTCCCCACAATTTTTACTTGTAGATTACAACATTTTTTTATGTAATGATATTGTGTTATCACATAATTTTTAAGTAATATATGTGCTTAAATGTTAAATGAAATCATTTTAACAATGATAATAAATAATAACAATAAATAACTGCATGCGTTGATTGTAATTATTATTGAGAATATTGAACAATGTACTTTAAATATATTATACCCTTATGACAGGACTAATGTCATATATATATGGGATGTATACGTATATATATTCGAAAAAGAGAAGCCGGAAATTCATCTAAATTTGGTTGTAGTGAGGATGCAAAACTGAAGAGTATTTAACATTGGTGTAATATACACACTGTATAGAAATTATTTCAGTGCAACAGTATACAGTATTATGTATAACATTATTATAAATATGTATTATGTTACATAATTTATGTACTATGTTTTATAGTTGAAATTCTATTAACAAAGGTCAAATAACGTTCATTTTCTGTACTAGTATAATATATACGCAACAAAGAATTCCCATTCTAGTATAGTGTGTAGTAATGTATATACATGTGATTTTTTTCAGCTATATGTTTCATTGTTCATCTGAACGAGGACTACAATTTTTCGTTGACTTATATTACTTGAACTCTGTTGAACTTTTGTTATCTTTAACCAATACATATAGTGCAAATAATGAGAGTATACAAAAGCAGTGTAATAGTAGCAGTAGATAGTATGAGTAAAGACGAAAATGCATCGCATTTCATGATTATTTATCCTAATACTAGTTCAAACATTTCTACAATTATTATATTTTGAGCAGGTTGTCTCAATGAAATAATTGTACTATGATAATGTAACGTGTACTTTGAACTTTTTTTTTTACAACAAAGTATAATATATTATGTATATACAATATTTCGTGTGTGTAGATACAAAATAATTATGTATAATGACAAACTTAATTGTGGAATGTAAAAAAAACGAAGATTCGTATCTATATTATTATGTATGCACACATAATGTACACATATTGTTGTAATAAAACCGTTTTTTATGAACATGGTAAAAAATACACACATTTATAATATATGTAATATATTATTTTTATAGAAATAAATTGACAGATGAATATAGGTATATAAATATATACTACCTATTTCAAGCTGCAATTATTGAAAAATTTAAAAAAAAAAAAACGAACAAACTATACGTTGATATTTGATATCAATGCATACATAATGAATTATCATTATTCCTAGCTATGGTTGTATGTATGCTTTGATGCTTTTTTTGAGTTTGATGTACTTATCAATAATAATGGCATTTTGTATCTATACCTTGTTTTAGAATAAATTCTTCATGTTGAGGGACTACTGACTGGTTTTTTAGAATTTGCAGCTTTTTCCATTTCTAATAATTGCTTCCGTAACTTGATAGCTTGCCTCTTTAATTCTCTTTCTTGTTCTTTCATCTCCGCTATCGCATTCCATGTTTCCTTTGAGAGCGTTTGATCTACTACCCATCTGAGATATAAACCGGACCATAAACTCTGCAAAAAATTTTAATTAAAATTATTCATATTATTTACAACTCTGTCATTATTACCTTCATTATTTATTTTAAAATAAAATATTATAACATCTGGAAGCACTGAAATTCCAATGTAGATGTAATACTTTTAATTACTATTATTATTGTTTGTCAATTCTATTTAACTAATGTAAATTTAAAAATTCCATCGCATAAAGTATGCATATTAACAAATGAAACTTTATAGTTAAAATTGGATTAGTTTGAATACTATGTAAACTATGTACATTGAAGTGTCAAAAGTTAATAGACTTACAAGACTAGCAGGTGCAACTGACGGCCAAATTACTTTTGAATTTGGTTCATAAACTGGATTCATAAATGTTTGCATCACGTCAGGTCGATTTAAATGAGACCATAAACTAACTGTGTTTGAATATAAATGTAATTGCTCTCTTTCACTAACATTATCTGCCAAAAATGTACCTATAGGAATGTGCAGAAACAAGCATTAAAGTTAATGAACATTTAACCTAATAAAATTTACAAAATGTCTTAAGTCTTAATATGCATGTAATTATTTCATTGTCATTGAATATAAGCATTCATTTGTATTATATTTAACATTTAACATACCGAATTGTGAAGCATAAGAATGTTGAAGTATGGTTATTAAGAAATTTTCCGTAAATTCAAAGGAGCAAGGGAATTGCGTAAAAAGCTGCCATACGCAATCAATAAACAAAAGAAATGTCGGTGCGTACTTTTTCTTTGGATTTTTAACTGCTGATGCTGTGTACGCGTAACATGATTTGTAGTGTCGACTAAAAAATGGATAACCGCCTTGTAACCATTCTCGTTCAATTAAAGCCTATAACAAAAAATACATAAAATACAGATAATTTATGCATAAAATAACAAATACATTAAGTATTAGATGATGCAATAGTAAATAGCATTTTAGGTTTGAAAATTTACAAGTTATTGCACTAGAAAATTATGTAGATACAAGTAAAGAATATTTAAACAGAAGTATGTATTTGAAGAATAAGACTTTCAATTGGCAATTTAAACTATCTTTGCCATCTCATTAAATAATCATGTACAACACTGTTGCAACTCAACTCAAAGTTAAATAAATTCAGCGCAAATTGAGTTGAGTTGAAAACCCAAAGTTGCAGCATTGATGTACAATGAGAATGAGGATTCCACATAAAAACCACATAGAAACTACTGTATACAAACATATTACAGATGCTTACCTCAAAACCTCGAATACTTCTACAATCTGGATTCAAAATAACTTGTGTAACTGTTAACCAGAAATAAAATTATAAATTATTTATTAAAAATATGATGTATACACAATATATTATGCATTTGGTTCATTCATAATCCATTAGATTTTCAAAATTTTGAATCATAATATCATTAAAAATTTACGTGATGTAACAGCTAAAGTGGTATCAGTTCCATCAGATCCATGAGCTAACACCGAAAGGTTTTCCTAAGATAAGAAACAAAAAAAAACAGACCACTCAAGTTACACTGAAGAACTTCATTAGAATTATTTGAAATATTTAGCTACTAAATTGTATTCTTATAACCTCATGGTGATAACCAAATTCAAAGATGCTATGATAAAATTAAGCAAATGTTACAGTTCAACAATGCCTTTTACATTGTTCTGTTCTGTTGTTTTGCATTAAAGAGCCTTTGAAGAGCATAAGCAAATTATTGCATCACAGAAAATCGTTTTTATTTCTCAACCTCAGAGTTATTCATCCACATTCATAGGATGATGAGTTCAATGACATAGTGTTTCATCATTTTGTCTGAAGTACATCATATATCATAGCAAGTACCTACTACCTAATATTCAGTTTTGTCTCTTACGAATAGTATTTTAATGTTGTTAGATAAAATCATGGAATATAAGACTTGCAAGGATTCTCTTATCTCTATAAAATTTGGATAGCATGCACAAAAGGAAATAAGAAATGAGTGAATAAAACGTATTTTTATGTTATAGAAAAACTCAACTAACTGAAGCGAATTTTGTCGCATATCCACCGTTTCATGTATATCATAATACAGATATTGATAAAAGAAAAGATGTGACACTACTATGGTATTTATACAAATTATCTAGCATTGAATACATGATTAGATTCCTTATACAGCAAAAAAAACGTTCATAGCTATAAAAAATGATGTCAAATTTACATTGACGTTTTTTCTTTTTTCTATAGCACAAAAAAATACTCTTAAAATATGTTTATTACTATATAATTTTACCTGATCAAGACACTGAGCTACTAAACAAGCACAGTTTAAGGTATCTCGGACATGTGATAGCCAATTACTGCCTTCCAATCGACTTAACCATTTATCCATGGTGGAACTAGTATCATTGCAGGCTAAAATGAAATTTGAAAATGAAATGCATTTTAATAACCAATTTGTTGATGCATATAAACAGTATAATACGTACTCGTTTATTCATAATATATTTAGTATAGTAATCATTTAAGTTCATAGTAGAATATTACCTTCCATAAGTTTGGCCAATGAATCCAAAAGACTGGAAAGGAAATCAATATTTAAAAAAATTATATTTACAAAATGAGCATTTTAAAAACTAAAAATTTTAAATTGAGACTATAGAGACTAAACAAAGACTTTGTTCAAGGATGTAAAAGATGGAAATCAATATAGGCATAAAACCTACTTGATTAAAAATTTATTGAAAGAATAAACAAAAACTCACTTGTGATGTCTATCAATTGGCTTATGGACCCTTCGCCATTGGGGGTAGTGTGCTTCTAGCTCAACTCCACCGCCTCGAGACTGCCATACATCAAATACAAACTGAAATTCCACCCATATACCATTTTATATAAACCTAGTCTCGTTTTATACACTCAACATGGAAAAAGTTGCCAAAAAAAACAACATGTATGTCTGACATTCGTTTATGGTTATCCTCATGACTTTATAATATGTATAGTAATCTGTAAAACATCTAAATTGGGCTTTAAAAAAAACCTGTCGTAAAAACAAAAGTATACTACATACATATGTCATGAAGACACCCATAATATAAGAAAAATAGCTGAAACACATGTAATTAATTAAAGTTAAAAAAATCATGAAAAACGAAGAATAGTAAAAATAAATAAATAAAAAACGGCTTACATCACGGAATGAGCGAGCACTTTTAGCAATTGTTTTTTTTGTAAAAGAAAAATAATTCACATAAGCTCATCGAAGAAAGAGAAACAAGAAAGTTTATATCATTTCGGCAGAAGACACGCAAATCAATCAATCAATTCAATAGCATAGAAAAAACAATAATTTTTAACTGAACAAAATGAATAATAATAATAATAAAGATGATTTTTTCAGGATAATTTTAGTGTATACTTGAATAAAACATGTAATATTAAAATGACTGTTTTTTGAAAACATTATACATTGATACAAACATTGATCAAATATAATCAAAAACATTTAAAGAGAGGGTTTAAAAAGTCATCTCATAGATATCAGGCTATATTATAATATATATATATTATGATATGGATTTGAATTACTCGAATGAGTTGTAGGGAAATTTAGATATTAATGCATCATATCATATATTTGTAACATACAATAACATGTAAATCACATGATGAATGTGATCGATACAATGTATAAAATCCGTTAAGTATAAAAACGAGACTATTTTCGATATAAAAATGAAATATATATATATGTATGTATACACTAATTTAACTCTACACTCTACACATTAAATCTACACACACTAATATAATACATAAATATATTTATTTAAAATTATAGCATGCTTTTTACATGTTTTTTTTTACGAATATTGAAACTCTTTTATGTAAGTATGAGAGTACACCCTGAAGTGTATACAAACTATGAAAAGAGTTTCAATTTCTTTAAATGTTTCATAAAAATGAAAATGTATAGCTTACCTTAGCAGTATTAGCTAATGTCTGAGCTCTAGTATCAATAACTGAAATTTAAAACAAAAAAAAATCAAATAGAATTTTGTGCCGTGTTTGTGTATCATGTAACAAATTTTATTCACCATTTACAATGCACATTATTTTAACATTTCAATGAACTACAAAATAATGGTGATAATGAAAATGGACTCACTATAACCCCTTTTTCCAGGACCTAACACAGCATTAATTAATTTTTCATCTTCTTTACAACGTTTTCCACTTGGTCCCACTAAAGGCTGGCCAGATCGGAGAAGAACAGCACTATTTTCATGACGATAGCAAAGAACAGGAAATCGCCCTCCTAAAAAAAGAAAAAGTAATTATATATATCCAATCATTATAATATATGCTTTATGATTTTAAGCCACTATTAAATAAACTATGTATATGTAATCTAAAAGCAACCATACCTTGCCGAAAATTAGCTGCTGCAACGATAACTTCATCCGATATTGATTTAGGTACAACAACTGAAGCAGGATATGAATTACAGACCTGTAAAACAAAGAAATGAAGGAACATTTGATGAACATAAAATATTTTACTCTTTTTATGTCAAAAAATCATATGTGGGTTAATAATCTGATTTTGTATTTCCAATACACAGAAAGACTTACTGAATAATCTTTATTGACATTAGTGATACGCCAATCTTCTGATTTCAATACTAATTTTGAAAATTCAGACTCTGTTGTAAATGCTGTCCATCCATCTTCCACGATATTGTACATTGGTCGATAGAAAAATGGGTAGAGAAGATTCGGTGTATCTATAATATGAAACAGAATAACAAAAATCTATTTATTACAATAAATTAGAATATGAAATATGACACAATACAAAGTAAAAATGAATTATAAAAATGTCACCAAAAACTGTAAAAATATATATAAAAGAAATGATGTGTAAAATTATGATTTTTACCGATATTTGAAAGGGTTTCAACAGAATCTGCAACATTGTTAAACTCATCTGTACCGGAAATTTCTAACTGTATCACAGCAAAATCTTTACATTTGACCACAACTGTCCCACCTCCAAAAGTTGCTGGTCTCCTTTCCACTACATCAATATTTCGATGAAGTAACTATACACAATAAAAGCAAATAAAATAAAAGATTAACATTTTAACTTCATACAACAAACAAAAGATGAAACATGAAAACGCCCCTCTTGTATACCTATATATATATATATATAGATGTTCATGTGTATATTTGTCAAAGTCTTACCCATAATTCTTCAGTGTCTTCTTTACGAGATGATAAAATTAGATGATGCCCAGTTATACAAAGAGTACCCTCCACATTTGGGTATAAAACTCTTTTCATAACTACATTATCTACAGTCGGAGATTTAATAATTTCTATAAACTCCATTATATATACAAAGTTATATTATAGAGGAGCAAAAGTAATTTAAACCAGTTAAAAATACTTTTCAAAGATATAAAAAAAACTGTTCTATTTAACTAACTAAATTGTACAAAACTGAGTTTCCTAGTTATTTGGTCCATGGTTATCTATAAATAAATAAATATATGTACAAAAGATGATCACAATAAAACTAAGTATAACCAGGATTTTGTCTCTCAGATGACAGAATCGAGAATTGTTTCCAATATTGACAAATATTGACCCCTTTGAATACGGCGGCGTTTCTTCCACATCTTTGTTTTCTCTCGATAGATCACAGGGGCAGATGAGAAGCCAAGTTGGAAACAGGAAACGGTGAAAACTGAATGCTTATATGAAGCACTGAAAAAATACTGATATAATTTAACTTTTAAACATACTTGCTGTTTGTATGTTCACAACAATAGAGCTTTGAGAAATCCCTGTTTATTTTTAAATAAATTCATAATTACTGTCGATTTATTTGGATTTTAGACATGAGATCTTTTTCTGTTGTGGTGAAAGTACAAAAAAGTGAAAGAGTATGAAAAGTGTAAAAAGTGAACGTGAACATTTATATTTATTTCCAAGTCTTCGTCTTTCATCTGTACTTATCCACTTGATTCGTGATTCATATAATATAACAAGAATTGTAAATTTACATAAAGGTCTTTGCTTTTCATAGTAGAAAGAGAAAAAAGAAACCTTAAACTTTTCTCAGAAGTCAATCGTCCAAAATCTTTTCAATTTTATCAACTTGAACTATGATCACATAAATGATCTTTGTAATACTTTTTTAAAAAACGAATAGCCACATACAAAATTCTTGTAAATCTTGATACATATGTACTTTTAGAGCAAGTTCTACTTTTTCCACTAAAAAATATCTGGGATATTGGATGACTTTTGAAATTGAAACCGTAGTATTACATCTACTAAAGATCCACATGTAAAAAGGTTTTAAAATCCTCATAAAATAAGTAAAAAAGAAAGAAAAGAAAGAAGCGAAACCCGCATATAGTGTGGTTACTGGGATATACATATTAGATATATTAAGTATTAGATAGAATCATGTATAACACAGCTTGACAAAGCTGTCAGTCAGTTGTTCCTATGAATAATTCCATTTTGACATGAAGAAATGTTGTACAATGTACAGATATTAGAATATATGTAAGACAGAGAAAAGGAAAAGGAACAGGAAAAAAAGAGGAGATAAAGATGAGACGACAGAAGAGAAGAGAGAACATTTTATACAAGGAAGAAGGAAAAGTTGGATGTTGGATAGAAACGAAGAATAAGTCATAAGTAGTTGAAGAGATAAAAATGCCCAGTTTTTGACTTGAGCGTTTTCTGAATCCACAGTATCTAAAATGCACAATATGAATTATTATGTACTCAAGTTACACTATAGCTGTTGAAAAAGGGTTGCTTTCTCCTTTTTTTCTCTCTAGTTTTCTCTACAAGTATAGTTCTTTCCTCTTTCGTTGAATGTTCCGTATTCCAAGTATTTTATCAAGTTGGGATACATATGATATATTGAAAATGAGAGCAACTAACTTTTGTTTGGATTCATAGGAAATTAAAACATTTTTAAGCCACAAAGAAGATTACAGACAGAGTTCACATTTTAGATGAGGACTTTGTATCAACTCTCACAGACAAGACAGTCAGCCAGATAGACAGACAGACAGACAAACTGGGAGAGATAGGAAATAGAGAGATACAGAAGTGGAGGAGATATAGTCAGAGAAATAAGAGAATAAGATGAGAGAGAAAGAAAATTGTTCAAACACATAATAATACAAGGACCCCCTGTACTCTTTTCTCATAATATTCTAAATGTTATTAAGTATTTTTGACATTGCTCATTCTCATTCTTTTCTCTCTCTGTTCAATTCTCAATTTCAAATTCAAAATTCTCAAATTCTCAAAATCTCTCCTCTTTTTAAAATACATAAGTAATAATATGCTTTCTCTCTTCTTCTTTTACATGATAAAATATATGTTGTAACTTGTAACCTCAAAATCTCCTCCACTCCACCACATATTTATCTTGTCGTCATCATCTCCAACCTTCACTCATTTTATTATCAGAGCATCATCGTTTCTATCTTCTATCCAAGTCTATTATATCTACTATCTACTTTTAAGCTATGTATCATCAGATTTCAGAGATAGCTATAACTTGGCTTCATGTATTTCCAATTCCCAATGTAATAGTTTAAAATATTATGTGTACCGTGCACTGTACTACATACTTTTTCATCTTTTGTACTAAATTGATAAATACTTGAAGGATGATTCTTGAGTCTTCCTGTTCAGTCTTACACATCATCCATATAAATATAAAATATAAAATACAAATATATATCTCTTCTTACCCCTTTTTGCAAAAAATATTTAATCATATACTAGTACTTCCAATTCCCAACTATTAGTTTTATTTTTCCGTTATTGTAATGTACAAGTTTTTATGTGCATGTATGTACCTTTTCTCAACTTTTAAGTTTCATGTTTCATTACTAGTGCAAAAGTAAAAATTTATTTATTTATTTTAATATCATGGTAATTTATATGACTTGTTAATTTACTCTGTAAGCTTTGCACATTCCATGAAATTTAAAATGTAAGTAATCTCGAGTTGCTTTAATTTCTCTCTTCAAAAGCTTTACAAAAATGCAAAATCTTTGGTAATCTTTATTATGTAACATTTATAATGTATAAATATGATGTTTGTCTCAGATAGTTAAAAAAATTCCTAAACCGTCCTTTTACAAAGGTATAGTAAATAGTAAAGTCCCTAGAGAATTTTAGCAAATGATCTGTGTACATATGACGTATGACGGGAAGAGAGGAAAAGGGAAAGATGAGAGTATTTCAGATTTCAAGGGTAGAGGGTAGAGCAACGTAAATACTAAATGATCAGGACATAAATACATAGGTATTTGAGATTTGAGCTTCTCCCTCTTTCTTCTTTCTTCCCATCCTTATGCATATTATATCACTGAAGACTTTTACACAGTAGTAAAAAGTAAACCCAGGGTTGACATTGACGTTGACAGCGACAAACAATGTCTCTATGTAGTTTCTAGTAGTTTCTAGTCTCCATACGTTTACGTTGTGCATACGTAATTTTATACATTTATATTATGCAACCAGTAACAAGGGGCAAGGGACAAGAGACAAGAGAGACTCAAAAACACGGTGTGTTTATGAAGTGCTTTTATCAAGTAGATATCGGATACATACAAAATACACTTTGCTATATATGCATATTCGTACAAGAACTGAAAACCACACGGAAAATCATACAAATATCCTTTTCTCTTTCTATAGTTTGAGAATTGAGAGAGAGGGCAGCCAAAGAATCCGAATGTTTGATTCACATTTTCCCATGTTTGTCATCATCTTGAGAGATTGAAGCTGAAACCATAAACCATATGCAGTAAAAGGCATGTGTATATATATTATGGTATTCCGCTATAACATCAAGTCGTGGAAAAGTCTTTTTTTTTTTACAGATATCTGCATTTTGATGATGATGAAGTGGGATAATAAAGTAAATACTTTGGTGAAAGTAAGGGAAAAATTGTACAAATGTAAAAATCCTTTGATCATCTCCTTTATCTCGACCGTTTATACTCTGAATTCTGAATTGCCACATTACTATAATTGCTGCAAACTCTCTTTCTCTCGACTGTCGACTGAAAACTCGAGACTATCCTCGGTAAATAAAATTAAAGGTGAATATGGTATTAAAAAAGATGAAAGTTTTACACAGCTATTTATTCCATCTTCTATAAAAACTCTGAGATTATGTAATTCGTCCAACTTCATGCACGATGAACGCCATTACTATTTTCCGACTTCATGTCAGATGTGAAGTACAGAGTACAGATAAAAATAAAAACATTATTTATTATAAAAAGTATGACTGAACATGTTGAATAAATGCAGAATAAATACTTATACACATGAATAGGAAAAATATTATATTGCTGAATGAATACTGAATACTGGAAACGATGTCAACATTCAGAATTAAATGTCCAGTAGATGAAAGCATTTTCTTTTTACTTTTCTTTTACATCTGTACACTTTTAGAGAGAGTTTCGGACCAAAATAAAAATCAAAGTAGTCTCTTGTCTCTAGACTCTAGAACATGATACACAACAGAGTAAGGAAAATACCAAAGAAAGCTGTGCTTTTTATTTTCACTTCCAAGCAACTTGCTACAACCTACAAAACATTAGACATTAGAAATTAGACAGCATAAAGTATAAAGGTATTGCTACCATGAATTAATCATGTTTGAGAGTACGAAAGAGAAAGACAAGGAGCTTTTTCCATGTCTTACTTTCTGTCTGTCGTCTGTATCCCTTTGAATTTTGAATGTGCTGTGTGCTCTGTGACAAAATCCAAGAAGCAACTCCGGTCACAAATAGATACACACACAGACACACACACACACACTTGTTCCTGAAAAGAGGGAAAGAAGAAGAAGACTGGTAGGAAATATCTCTCTCTTTGAAGAGATCTTTGTTCTTTGGAAGAACCAAGTTGCTGGTTAACTGCAATTAAGATGCATTTAGCCGTACAATTAATGCCGAGTAATTAAATCAAAGACGGCCTTTTAACTGACAGCTAATGAGATTATAAGGGGAAGAGTATAGAGTGTAGAGAAGAATACCTTGGAAGAGGGAGTGAGAGGAAAAGGCATAGAATCAAAGGATGAGAAAGATGAGACGGAAACAGAAGAAGACATCAAAACTAAAGAGTACATAATATACTTGGAAGATAGAAGCATAAGCAAGTATTATGCGTCTAAGCATGATGTATTTTTCAATACATAACCTGATGAGAAAGAGCTTTTACATACTACATACAGATTCATATGCGTAAAATATAACATGTAAAATGTAAAATTATCTTGTACCTTTTGAATTTTGAATTGATGTTGGTAGTTGATACTCATTTCTCATTTCATATTTCATGTAATGCTCCGTGTCTCATAACTCATAAGGTAGTGCTTGTGTATTATACGCCATGTATTATGTATAGTATTAATGCTTAATGCATATTAGATATCACTCATTACTTCTTATTGGCAGTATTTTCTCCTGGTTTAAACTCTCTCTCTTCCTCTTTCCTTTCATCTGAAGAGCATAATATCAGCATGGAGAAAAAAATAAAAATATGGACACTCTTACATCTTACATTTTACATTCACATAGAGATTGACAACATGAATTTAGAAGAGGAGGCACGTGGATTCCACAGTGTACACTGTAGGTTATTTATAATTGATAGGTAGCCTTTTGTAATTATATCATGTTAATTTATTTCCTGCTTTAAGTAAGTAAAAACTTAAAAGCCTCATCAAATTTCACATCTCACATCTTAACATTTAGCATTAATTCACTGACAACTGATTACTTTTTCTTTTAAAACGTTAAGAGTTCAATTTACGCATGTACTCCATTTTTCTTGCTGAATCCTACACTTTCACAACTCTAAACTCTAAACTCTGGCTATTTTTAAGAATTCTCAAAAATATGAATTTTCAAATTTCAGTTCTCTCTAACATTTTTCATGTTCTTGACTCTTGTCTCTTGACTCTTGATTCTTGATACAGCATAATATACTTTTAATTTTACAAATTCTACTTGAGCTTGACTTTTTTCCTCATCAAGTGAATGATATTACACACTACACACCCTCGATTTTATACAGTCGACCTGGTTTTGTCTTTTCCGTTTTTCATAAAAAATCCACAGAAAAAAGCCCAAGTAGCCAAAGCTGGAACACTAAAGACCAGTCAATAGTCAATAGGCAATAGACAGCAGACAGCAGAAAGATCCGCAAGGATATTGAGTGGAATACAAGGCGAAAAATGCTGAATGGTGAGTAATTACTTGGGTCAATTGTGGTGCTACAATTTACAATTATACTGCGGTCTGTGGTAAATCTTATGTCTTATGTATGTTGTGTGGATTCTGAGATTATGTACTAAAGCGATAGAAAATAGTGAGTTGGAATTTCTGCAGGTCTGGTTGCCAATAAAAGATAGAAGTTGAGTTAATGGAGAGAATACGAAGAAGTCTAGAGTCTAGACTTTGTACACTGTACACACATGTACAATGTACATCAGTCATTAAAATTTGGTTGAGTTAACCCCAAGAACAAGTAATTAGACGATCTTTCCCTGTATTCAGCATTCAGCAGCTACCATTTATACTTTGTACAATCTACAATCTACAATCAAAATGTATCATGTACCCCATGTTCTCATTCCCAGTTCCCAGTCAGCCAATTCTTTACAAAAAAAATACATGAGTGGAATCTTAAGCAGCATCATGTAATCCGTGCAAAATACTGAATTCTAAATTCACGACATGTGAATGACTGATATGTATCTGTTATATTTGTATATTTTATGTTACTGTATTTTTTTGGATTTTCAGTTTTCAGTATTTTTTGAAACTTTAAATGCCAAAATATTCACTACAGTTCATTTTATATCGCATGTGTGAAAGAATTGCCTTAGCTTTAAGAGTATGAGAAGCGTTGAGAGTTACTACAAAAATGGAGTTTGACTTACTTGTTCTTGTTTCTTTGGCTTTTCAGAAAATCTTCCTTCTCATTCTAATACTCAAACTAATACAGATGTGTGTTTGTAAACCACTAACTCGGGGATTCGTTTTCACAAATATAAAAAGAGTAGCCAAGTCCATAATATCTACTACATAAAGTATACATTGAGAACTGAGAGAATGAAATTTCTGTCGACGTGTCATGTCATGTTTGTATGAATGTGTAGAGTGAAGAGTGTAGAGTGTAGAATGAAGAGGGATTTGTCAAAACTCAAGAAAGAAAAGAATGAATGAACGAACGAAAGAAAGAAAACTTCCTGAATTCTAAGAATTTTGTATGAATCCTCACTTTACTCATGGACTCATCAACTTATCATCGTCATTCATCCCATATGCACATGATTCATGATGCCAAAATATGTACTTGAGCATTTGAGTATTGCTCATATTATTTTGTTTCAAAACGTGTTACATAATTTATCATACAGAATACAGAAATATAGAATAGAGAGTAGAGAGGCTATTAATGTAAAAAGTAAAAAGTGTGTAGACTTTAGACTGTAGTCTGTAGACATTCCATTTGTTTATTATCTCTTGTCTCCACCAGAAGAGTAAAGGATGAGCATCAAATTTCACATTTAGTTAAACAATCTCCGGAGAAGAAGAAGCAGTTGAAAGTTGAAAACTGAAAACATGATCAAAGTAAAGTAAATAATCACTTGCCAGTTATCTTTAGGTACATTGTACAATGTAGAATGTAAAACAAAAGAAACTAACCCTTAAATACTGTCATACTGCAGTCACTTGTAAATATACTACTTGAATATCTATCTAAATTCTGCATATCCGTGTGTATTACACAGCCACAGTATGTATTATGTATGGAGCGTGTACAATGTACAGCGCACACTTATGTATAATGTCGAGGGGGAGAGACAATACGCTGGAAATTGGAGCCGCAAGAAGAACCAGCACAGCGGTACTTTTTTTCTTTCTCTCTCTTCATCCTCCTTTCGGTCTTGTGTCTTGTGTCTTCTGTCTCGCGTCAAGCGTGCAAAGTATGACCCAATTTGTATTCCAGTGGAAGAGGGTTCCTTTTTTTTCTCCTCTACGACTACGACTACGAATACATACATAATACAAATACATGTATGCATTTATTGGGTCGTTTGCACAAACAAAACGGACCATAATCAATCGAAATGTCTCATATAAAATGAAATATGGGTAATGGGTGTATGTATTTTGTATATATCTACATGATTCAGTACTCAACTTGTTACTGAAGGAATATCTACCAGATTCAAAATCCAGATTCTGTCCAGATTGCGATTGTCCAGTTCTAAATTCTAGAACGAAGATTCTTAGGGGAATTTCCCCATTTCCCCATCTTTTTCTCAAAATCTCAAAATACCCTCCTCTGAAATCCAAATTAAGAATTGCAATTAGAATTTAGAATGTAGAATGTAGAGCTGCCTCTTTTTCTTTACGATTTATGAATTTTGAATTTTGCGGTACACAGGGAATAGCATGATAAATAATTATATAGTATATTTTTGTCTTTGTAAATGTAAGTATACATATGTATGAAGATTTGAAGACATTTGATATTTGACCCAATTAGTATAATAAAGCGTAATCATAATAAAAAGTGGCATAAAAAAATTCACATTGTTCCACTCTACACTCTTGAAAAGAGACAAAAGAATAACCGTGTACCGTGTCTAAATGATTCTAAATGTTTATCCTCTTCAGTTTTATGGCGATTTCTGACTCCAGACTCCAGGTAAAAGAGAGACAGGGTTCATTTACAATTTACAATAGACAAGAGACAGTCGACATTTCCGCCCTCTCATTTTGCAAAAAGCTCATCCGGCTGAGGTAAGTAATTCCATTGTCAATAAAAATTTATTTATTGATTGGAAATTGGATATGCAATATTCCATGATTGATAATTGATAGTCTATCTTTTAGTTTTTCTATTGGAAATGTAAAAAATTCAACTTTGTATACTTTGTAAAATATTGAATACTACACAGTTCTAAATACTTATAATTTATAATACTATAAAACTATTAGCTAATGATTTATTTAAGTGTATATAATATATTCATATTATTTCACTCATTATTTTGCTATCCATAATGAATGCCGAATGGTAAGTACAAAGTACGAACAAATATTAACTATATCTGTTTGTAGATTATTGAGCATTTGGAATTGAAATTGGACATCATAAATTCTAAATTCAAGTGATGCGTCTTTATTTTGAAGGTATTTTGTCGCACTCAAAACTCCAGACTCCAGAATAATGAAATATTTCAGCTGTAGAGATTAAAATGGTGGCAGACTGTTTTTCCTTCATCTTCATAAAATATGTATAATGCGTGTTATGTATTTCATAGTATTTTGTATTAAAATATTAAAAGGGCGATACATGATACATGATATACGACTACAAATTACAAATATTATACAGTGTCTTCAGTATTTTAAATAATTGTACACAGAACAGAAAATACATGGATACGAAACTTGGGGTTTTCAAGAAATTTGGAAAGAGAATTCGATTGCTGGGATTATAATTGCCTGATGTGAGTAAATAACCACTTTATTTTCTATGATACTTTTCTCTACGCTATTCACATTGTATTTAAACTACACAAAACATGCAGTTGTTGTGCAGAGAATTGGGGGCTGTAAATGTGTCGGGGTTTTCGGAGGATTTCTGCCCTTTCTCTTTTGGACTTGAGACTCTAGACTTGAGACTTGAAGGAAAACAAGAAGAATTTAAAAGAGACGAGAGAAGACTTTCCATTTTATTAGGATAAAGTAGAAAGGAGAAAAGTGAAGAAATTTCCCTATTCCCTATTCTCAGAATTTGTAAAGATACACTGAACATTGAACATGGAAAGAACGAGGGAGCAAAAGAGGAATAAAATGTTTAATGCTTTGCCCTCTGTCTATTGTCTGTTTTGTCTATCTCTCTGTCTTTGCGTGTTGTATATGTTTTGTACAATCCACATGTACATGTTTGGAATCTGTAGTCTGTAGTTTGAAGTAGAAAATTATATAGAGACTTGAGGCTTGAGGTTTGAGACAAAAAGAGAGTGAAAGAATGAGTGCTCTGTAAAATGGTTCGAGGAAGGAATAAAAGAAGGAGAAGAATGTGGAAGATGTAGAAAACCAGAAGGTTTTGCTTGTGTATTAAAAGTATTAGTAGGAATTAAGTGGGTATAGGGAATAGAAATGTAATGCAAACGCGTCTTTGGAATCCTCCTCTTTCTCCTCAGCCGACTCCGCTCTCCTCTCACTCTCGTGATAAATCTTCAAGTCAATAAAGAATCTGGATGGGTGACTATATGATTCCAATTCCGATTCCTCTGAATTTCTGCCTCCTTTCTGACAATCACAATCACAAAATCTTCCCCATGTCCAAACCCCAAACTCTAAACTCTAAATTCTAAACCACCAAAAGACAAAAGACCGCTTTATCTACATAGAAATGATTGCACTTGTAAATAAAACATAATTAAACAGTCTTTGAATAAGAATTTGAAATACATGCAGATTTAAATGAAAAAAAAGAATATTATAGATTTTAAAAAGAATTACCGTTGTCAGCTTTTTACCAAAGTTCAAAGTAACAATGAAAAATAAAAATACTTTTTTAAAGATGAATTTTCGACGTTTTTTAGTCTTCTTTTTCTGTTCTGATTTCTGTGTTTAGCGAGAATTTCACATGGTTTCAGAGTCTACAACTTTTACTTGTAATAAAATTCTCTTTCTTTCTGGTTTTCCTCCAAAATCCGTACGAAAACAAAAAACAACAACAATGAGATTCATGATGAAGAAGGAAGAACAATGATGAACAACGAACATGTGACATGGGCTATATAAAGTATAAAGTACTTGTATTTACAGTACTTGTAAAACTACCCTCATGGTCCATAATATGTATTATTAAACGGCTTAGAATGAAGAATTAGATCAATTACTGGTCTAATTAGGGAGAAACAGAAGGGAAGTTGGCCTATGTGATAGCTTATAGCTTATGGCTGTTAAAGAAAGAAAGAAAGAAAGGCAGTTACTCGCTGCTGGGAAATGGCTTGTTGGAATTTTTCTACCCTGTCTCTTTTGTCTCTCTTGTCCTCTGAGCTGTGACCATCCTTTTATTATGTATCCATTTGTAATGCTTAGCATTACACTTAGAAAAGAAATTAGATGTAGTTAAAACATTATCATCTTTTTCTTCGTCTTCATAGAACATAGAACATTTGGAATTTAGATACACTGGAGTTTTTGGAGTAAAATCAAGACACAAGGCGTAGAAGATGGACCTTCACTTGTAAGTGACTCTTTGTACTCTATACTCTATATTATCCATTACATAGTGCATTTTATACTATATTTTCTATATACGCAATACGCAAGACACACATAGGAAAAAGAGGGTAATAATTCCTTGAAAATATTTATATCTAAAACTTAAGGGTTCAAGATAGTTCTCGCTAGTTAAGATTCTAAATCCCAGTGCCGTTAGTGCGTCGTGACATTCCCAAAGACAAAGAGAGAGAGAGAGAGAAAGCAGAAAGAAAATAAGTAGAAATTTTGTGGCGGGGAAATAAATTGCTAGAGAAAGATTAAAATGTATTTTTCCTCGTGTTTTGTTCTTGATGTTTTTGGGAGAGAGAGAAAGAAGGCAGTGAAATGAAGAAAGAACACAGGGAGAGAGAAAAAGAGAGAGTTGGAGCTGTTGGGCATTTTGAGTATAGAGAATAGAGAATTAATGCCAGATATATTCCAAGAAAGCACGTTCATCATAATACCTCCGTCTAATACTTTTAGACCCCAAAAACTTTCAAATTAACTCGATCATTTTTCCTCTCAACTACCCACGACCCACAACCACTCATTATTATACAGTATACAGTATACAGAAACAGCACACAGTAATACTTTTTCTCTTGTTTTACCATTACAAAACACCCAGCGCCTTTTGCATAATAGATACATAGATAATGTGCTTGGAAATTTTATATTCCGTCTTATGAATTCCAATATTTTTCATTCCACTGTTTTGTAGTTAGTTTAGAACAAGAACTAGAAGAAGAAGAAGATGAAAGAAAAGACAAAAAGTATGCGTCTTTAAAGTTCTTTGGTGTTTTTACATTCTTCTATGTGTGTGCGGGGGATGAGTTACTTTTGGCTGGTTGCTAGTGGTTCAGGTCTTATGTCTTATGTCTTTGTCTTCTGGGACTCTAGATTCTAGATTCTCGAGACACTAGACTCTTGGACTCTGGACACCTATGAATAAAGTTTCCATGAGCTTCACATGGATTACAAAACGCCCAAGTGTTAAATTTTCGCCATTATTACTTTTTCTCCCTTTCTCTTTTTCTCTTTTTCTCCTTTTCTCCCAATGCAAATTATTACTCGATCAAAGTTTCTTCATCAAAAAACACCGTTTAATTCCTTGACTTAAAACTGTCTAAGACCAACACCACGCTCACCAACCACCAACCACCAACCATAGTTCATTCAAAATCCATCCCTTTCTACTTTCTATTACTCTCTAAACTACAAACTGTACATTTAATAAGATACGTGATACATTCATAGTGTAAAACTTTCTTTCATAGAGGAACGGAAAAGACGAGTACAAAGTACAAACATGTAATAATAAATAATACGAGAAGAATAAGAAAAGGAAAGTTTTTTAATTTTCCATTATGTATCTCATATAAATTTTATATTAAAATACAAAAGACAAACCACAAAGTTTTACAAAAATGTAACCATTTTTTGCTTTTGTTTGTTTGTTTGGTATTGCTTGCTCATTGCTTATCGTTAAGTATACAGCATATACTTGATAAAATAATTATCACAGAGTAAATATTAAATATCAATAACAATTCATTAAAAAATCAAAAGTTCATTTTAAGGGGGAAAATGCAAGTAAAATCACATTCAAAATTCAAAGGACACCAGCGACAAACTCTCAATTTTATTTTATTTTACTTTTGAAGCTTGAGATTTGTGATACTTTCAATTACAATTCCCAATTTAAATCATAATTATGTCCATCAACTATCAATACCTTTTATTTTTTATGAAGAATGAAAGAATAAGGGTGCATGTTTTGGAATGTCCAGTGCCCAGTTTATTTTAATAGAAACCACAAGTTGTTACTTATTACAATGGATTATGAATATGAATATGGATAAAGAGTAAGGAGGAAGTGTAAGGAGAACTGGATAAGAGAAGAGAGTGGAAGGGGGTTGAAGTGGAAAGGGATGGAATATGGAATGGATGAGGAGATGAGTACATTTGAGCACTCTCTTGAGACTTGAGACGGCATACAAAATACAAAATACAGAGGAAGAGAGAAACTCTCTGAGAGTCTGTATTCTTTTTGTGTGTGTTTGTGGAAGCTAGAGAGCTGACACGCGTTAGGTTTTGGTCGAGAGCCTAAGCAAGTTTATTGAGGGTAAAATATAGTATAATAATGTACTCTAGAATCTAGACCCCAGACTCGAGCTCCTAGATTCTAGATCCTAGTTTCTAGACGCTAGACGCTAGACTCTAGACGCAACATTAATATTTCTATACTATCTAAAAGGGAAAGAAGGAAGAGCGAGACGCGCTAAGAGAGCTAAGACGAAGACCGAAGACCAAAGACGTAGAAGAAGAAAAGGCCAAACCAAAGCAAAGCAAGAAAGCTATAAGACGATGAAGAGGAAAAGGAAGACAAGAAACAAGAAGCAAGTTGTTTCGAGATTCGAGAGAGAGGAACAAGTCATGCTCAAAGCATCGTTTAGAACCAGCCTTCATGAAGAATCTAGACTCTAACTGGTGATAGGATTAGCGGGAATAATACAAGAGAACGCTGGGCTACACCCCGAACAACCCGAATCCACGCTCAAGAATCCCTCGCTCTCTCTCTCTCTGACTCTATTTCTACACTCTGCACTCTACATTCTACATTCTACATCCTTTAGACATTAGACGTTTCAAGTGTTTTTTGCCCCGTCTTTTCTTTCTACTTAACTTTCTCCTCCTTACTCTCCCAAATTCAGTCCTTAAACTACGGCTGATCTTACAGCATCTCAACTCTCAACAGATTCTCACTCACTCACTCCTTCCACCACCACCACCACCAACATCGACATTAACATCACCTCCTCTACTACGAATCTCACTCTCCCCAATCCATCTAAAACTTCACCTCCCTCAAAGGATCTTCAAATTCAATTCAATCTTTCCATTTGACAGTCAACATCCAACATCCAAAAGATACAAACAGTAAATAGTAAAGAGCCTGTTACAAATTCCTCATCCTCATTTCTTACAAGTTAATATCAGATATCAGTATTTTGATCACTTTTCTTATCCAATTCCAGATCAAGATCCAAAAGCTAAATACTAACTATTAAATACTAAATAGATTATCCACGTCTGTCTGTATAATATTCTCATTACTGTCTACACAAGACGTCATAAAACACACATAAATAATCAGAATAAAATACTACGTAAGAAAATTCATAATCAAAATTAATTGGATTCTTTTTTCTCATCCAGCTTTTCAAGTCCAAGTCATTCACATTCTTAAGAATTCTTCAGAATAAAATACTAAATACTTAATACTAATCTTCCACAGTACAGACTACAAACTCCAAACTACAGACATTTCTACAGCTCAAAACTCAAAGTTAATCCAAAATCCAAAGCTTAAATCCACAATCCAAAATCCAACATCCTGAGTTTGAATGAGAGGATTATAGTTTATAGTCAAGTTTTTACTGTAGAGGGAAACAGAAGAACAAGGACAAGAAGAATAAGAAGAAAAAGAAGAGAGTACAATATTAAATATTATAAATTATAATCTATTATCATTATTCATTATTTATTTTATTTTTTATCTCACTAAGCTCAAGCTCAAAGTAAAGTAAAGTAAAGCAAACCAAAGCTAAAGCAAAGCTAAAGAAAAGTAAAAAGAATACAACAAGAAGAATAAGAAAAAGTGTGCAAGTTAAAGTTTTGAGTAAAGTAACCAGAAAGAAAGAAAGAGGATTTGGATAGAGGATAAATCCATCTGTGTGTAGTTTGTAGTTTGTATCCTATTCCATGTGTGTGCATTCTGCATTCTGAATTCCGAATATTTCCTGATATAAAACACGTAGATAGGTACATGAGAGTGGGACTTGCATCCATCCACCATCCATCTATCTCTAACTGTGTACGTTGTACGTTGTGCGTTGGATTTGTTGGAATTGGAATTGGAATTGGAAGTCGTAGAGCGTCGATGGGATTATCTATTGCCGGGTTAGCGGATTAAGTTGGACTTTATACGAACAAAACTCAAAACTTGGGCTTTATACACATATAAATTCTACATATAAATTCTACATTCTACATCCCATTCCTATTCCCAAATCCTCATATATTTGACGTTCGTCCTTGTTCCTTCTCGTCCCTTGTCGTTTTCCTTTCCTGGGTAATCCTTTTCCAACCAACTTATACAAGATATAAGTAAACTCCACACACAATATACAATATCACATATATACAATATACTACTTTATATCTTATATCCTATCAGACGATCGTATGGAAATGTCCATGTGCTACGCTCACAGTAACACCAAAACCAAAACCAAAAGCACCAGAACCAGCAGCAGTAGTAGTAGTAGAAGAGTCGACATCCACATCCACATCGAGATCCACGTCCATAGTGTCATTGCATACATACGTGGGATTTGGGAAGTACAAGTAAATCCGACGGCGGTGTGCTAGTGGAAAAGAAGACGAGATAGTGGAAAGAGGAAAGAGAACAAGTAAAAAGACAGAGACAGAGACAGAGACAGAAAGAGATAGAAGAGTTTTCCTTTTCCCTTCCCTTCATTCACAGATACAGCCAGAGACACAGTCACTCAACTCTACTCAACTCAACTCAAGTTGGTCCGTATACTCAATACTCAGTCTCCTCTCAACCTCCAACCCACCAACATAATACAATTGTGTGTGTAAACTGTAAACTGGAACCTTCATTTGAAATGGATAAAACATAAAACAATATGAAGAGTGCGGTGGACAGTGTATTATCCATTAATAATTACTAATTACTACAAGTAAAAATATATCTAGTTATGGATTGGATTGACAATTGACAGTGCACGTTGGCAGAGAGAACAGAGTACAGAGTACAGAGTATTGTTCAACTCTTAAGTAAGTATAATATAGTGTGTACATCGTAAATATTATACGGTAAACAGTAAACAGTATAGTGTAAAAGAGAGTGTAGAAACTAGAAACACATGTGTGCAGTGTGCAGTGTGTAGCCTGCCTATTGTTAACTATTATACTTGCATAAATAAGGATGAGGTGTGAATTTGATACATGTGAAATTCAATCCAATTGTAATTGTAAATGTACTTGTAACTTTACCATTTACAAGCTTCAACATTCTACAACCGAAACGATTAAATATCAAACTGCAGAAAGGTAATTCAACAGACTAATTAGTGTCATTCCAACTCGAAGCTCAAAAATCAAAATGTATACATACATAATAGTAACGAGAGGAATGAGGTAGTGAAAACTCGTCACTCTTCAGTTTTAGCCAGTTTAAAAGTAACTTTAAAAGAGTAATAATACATACATATTTTACATTAAAATATATTGTGACTTGTGATAAAGTGTGACTGTTTCTTCTTCCTTTTGTGTGTGTACATTTTACAGTGTACAACTTGTTAGAAACATGTAACTTGAAATATATTAACACAAGTTTAAATACAAGTTTACGGATTACGGATTTAAAACAATTACACAAATAATACAAATTGTTTTTTTTTAAAAAAAGTAAAATATACAAATAATGGATTTTGAAAGTGCTATGCAAACTTTTGCGGAAGCTTGGGTTGCTAGTCAAGGTGTGAGGTCGAGTCAGACTAGCAGTGGAACGGACAGAGAACGGGATCGGGATCGTGAGACTCCTGTCGAATCTCGAGCTCAGCAACAGTTGGTAAGAGCATCATTATCATCATCATCTTCAGTATCAGTATCAAGAGCAGCTAGGAGTAGCATCTAGCATCACATTGGCATTGTGTGTTTATAGTATATGTGCAATGTGCACTGCATGTAAAATGTAAAAGCTCTTCTTATTATTACATAATATTCTTTGCCTTCGTATCGTATAATTTACTTGCACTTTGTACAATGTATGATATTTTAAAGCCGTCAATATTTCGGAACAAGTCTCGGAATTCCAAATTCTGAATGCGTAATTGGTAATGGACATTCCTTTGCAACGTGTATGAATATAATAGGTCATGATATTATTATTATTGTCAAAGTATTTCGTATTTCGGGTTTCAGAGTATCAAGTATGAGTTTTCATTTTTCATACGAAGCTTGCAGCACAATGTGCATAAAGCATAAACCACATGAGCGACGAGCACAAGTATCAATTTGTCAATTAGGAATTAGTAAAAGTATCACATTTCTGATTTCTAATTATTATTACTATTCTTCTAATTCAAACTTCTTAATGGCCAATAAATAGTATATTGAGCTGAATTAAAGGGTGGTTTAATAAAAATGAAATTCCTTCTCAACTTTTCAATTTCCAATCAGCGTTTGTGTTGTGAGTAAGCAATAAAACATAAAAAATGTGTGAATATGGTAGTATACTTAATTGATTATAATTTATATCCATTTTTATGACTTTTAATACTTTTAATACTGCACAAAGTTGACACTGCAGTCATAAATGAAATGCACATACCTAGATAGACATGTGTACTCATGTATCACTAGTAAAAGGAATGAGAGGTTTTCAATTTTTAGAAATTTACAAAAATATTATACATATACCCAACTAAAAGTATTCCATGTATTTGTGGTATGTAGTATGTGCTCTATTGGTGTGTTGCTGTGTGTAATGTGTAATGTGTAGGAATGTGTTTAGTATTTAGTATAATATATAATATAGCGTCATTGAAATGTGAAGAAAAAAGAGATAATCATAATCACACAATTGACTCAACTGAGCCGTATTCCTTTATACAGTAAATATAATATATAATGTAATGTCGATCGACATTTTATTATTGATCATTGTACTTGGTTATTATTTTTATTTTTATTAGTATTACTACCTTTTCAAACATGAAAAATATTAAGCTATGTACTATGTACAAAACTATGTGTACCATGTACATTTTTTACAATGTACATATTACATACATCCTGTAGATTGTAGATTGTAGATATTTCACTTACCTATTTTTATAATGATTTTTAATACAGTTTGTTGACAAATAACAAAAGTCAAAAGTATTTAAAAAGAGAGGTCGCAAAGTCCATTATAAATTCTTAATCTTCCATTCATATTGAAACACATGACAACTTTCCTACCGTTTTACTATTTCCTTTGATTGACTTTTGGATTGTTTTCCTCTCCATCAAAAACTTAATCAAAATGAAATAATATATCAATAATCAATAATCAACGGTAATAAAAAACACAAGCTCAACACGTAATACACTGCTCATTAATAACTAAATAACTAATACTATTATTAGAAAAAAATCATCAATTAATTTAATATAGATTTAGACAATGTAGATAATATTTTATGCCATTGTACATTTTGTTTAATGTACATAATTTGGGCAAATCTATCTGATAGAAAACTAAATCAGAGTGACAAAAGTTGGCAGTTTTTTCTATTTCTACATCTATTTTAGCTGAATAAGGGAAAAAAAGATAAAAAAAGAGAGTGAAACGTAAAACCTATACTCTATACTGTGCAGACTGCAGCTCATTCAAGTACCAAAAAATATAAAGTATAATACGTTTAATACAAAACACTGTACAAAGATATAAGATATATACATGAAATATTATTATTATTATTATTAAATAATATATTAAACCAAAATAAAATTGGTATCATATATATTATGATAATGTTTTGTAACGAGGAGCTAAAACGACAAACGACCAACGATGAAAACGAGTGAGCGATTTAGACCCTGAGATTAGCGACTAGTGATTAGGATAATTTTGATAGGGAGCATAAACGAAACCGACAGGTTATATATATTTTTTCTATTCTATGTTGACTCACCGACAAAGAGAGTCCCCGTCAAATCAAAAATCACAATTATTCTTAATCACACACATCGACAGGAACAATAATAAATTGGTAGTCATATCAAACATCATACATAATGAAAAATATGCTATGTACTATGCACATACACAGTAATTCTATCTATAATAATTTATTGGATTGCCCACGAACCACGAGCTAACTATTATTATTATTAATTATTATTATTATTATTGTGTATTAGATATTAGAGCTGTGTGATTAATGATTATCACCACTATGTATTTAGTATTTATTACAAATGACAAATTACAAGTGAGAGTATTTTCATCATCATCATTATTATTATTGTATTTAATTCCTCAATTGAATTGGATTGATTGGATTGGATTGAAAAAAGTTGAAAGCCACTAATCGATTGTGCTAATCGGAAAACACAAAACACAAAACACCAAATAACAAATCCAATCTCCAATCGGTATAAGGTATAAAACGGGCACATAAGTATTAAGTATGCAGCATGTAAATTTTATTTTATGATTTATGACATAGTTATCAATGGAGTAACAGTAAAAATATAAAATATACATAGTCATATACATTTGTGAGATAGGTAGATGTTAAGTCTGAAGTGTGAAGTACATCCACTCGATACTCGATAGTATTGAGTATTGAGAATTGAGAATCCAGTCGATGCTCTATTATAATTTCTAATACTCAAACTCAACCACAAATGAAAATCCAATCCACAATACACACACCTTTTTAACACCTTTTTACTTTTTAATCTGAAACTTGTGGATTGTAAAATGTAAAATATTACCAAAAGCCTATACCAAATTTTCGATAATTTTTATTTTTACAGTTAACAGTTTTTACAAAATTGTAGATTGTGGATTGTGAGGACTTTGTAGAAATGTAGAAATGTGCGAGGAAACAGTTATTTTGTCTGTGTGGATATCTACTGCTACTGTATAGCTCATATTTAGCTATAATACCGATTATTATCAAGTATTACAAAACACAAAACATAATATTACTCAGTGCTTGTGTCTCAAATCTCACATCATCCTCAAAATTAAAAACTGGTACGTATACAAAAAAAGGTAAAGTAAAATAAAAAGTAAAAAGGTATAAAATATAAAATAGAGTGTGTAATATCTGTATTTAGAAATCACAAGTAACAAGTAATAAACTTTTGATATCTATATGAAAAATGGAAATACGAGGAAAGCAATGTCATGTTTTTGGGATTTTGGATCTGTGTAGCTTTGTGAATGTTTCGGATTCGGACACTCACACACATTTTCAAAACCTTTGTGAAGAAGAGTACACAGTGCATATTAAGAGTGAAATAATATATAGTAGGTAGATTAAAGGATAATCGATAGTAATGAATTCGTAAATGAAATCTATGGGGATCAGCCAGGCTACTACACAAGTACAACCGTAGGTAGTATAAAGACAGGGAGATATATCCAACCAACACTATATTATATTATACAATGCATCAAAATCTAAATCTACATGGGCAAAGACGTACATGCATCGTATATCATATATCATATGCGTAGTTATAAATGTAGATAAACTTTAATCCAATAATTCATATAGAATATAGATGCACAGAGGATGGATAAACGAGGGAATTTCGGGGGATCTAGATCCTAGATTCTAGATTCTGCTACCAGCTACAAGCTACACAATACGCAACATACACCGACACAGAAACAGAAAGAGATTGAGAGAGAAGATGAGGAAGATGTACATTGTACATTGTGCATTTATCCGTACATTCATGTAGAATTTACAGTGTAGAATAATATAGTGTTCCAAAACTCAAAACTGAGAAGAGTGAACTACATACTACAAAGATACCTATACTACAGATATTAGGTCATTACCTTTTTCTTCAACTATACATAATATTATATGCACAGCTAACAAATTTGTATATTTAAAATTAACCTTTTACTATGCTATGCAAATAATACTTTATATTTTATAATACATTATTTAAAATAATACTAACAAGTAACAAGTAAGCCTTTTTAAAAAATATTACATGATTACCACTGTCTTGTAAATCATAAAGATAAAAGGTAGTGATGATACTACTCATCCACTCACCATGGTCAATGGTCATTCTACTGGCTCTAATTTAAAATTTGAGTCACCTGTGATCTAGATCTATTTATATTATATATCTTTTAAAAATACTAGGCAAATATTTTTGTCTTTTTACTTTTTACGTAGTTATCACTATTTATATTATTACTATTTACTCTTCTACCGTACAAACGAGAGAAGAGCGTCTATGAGCTAAAAGTACATAAAAATTAAAATGAAAACAACGCACTACACTGTACTGTAGGTAAAGACGAAAGATTATGATGGGAATGGAAAAAATCTTTTGTAATAATAAATAATACGATTGATGGTGCAGTGTACATACAACATACAGTGTATATTGTATATGTGCGTGTTTTACGTAATAGAGAGATTAGAGATTAGCTTGAGACTTGAGACTAAAGAGCTATTAAAAGAAAGAAGGGAGATGGAGAGGCAGAGACTGAGAGAGAGAGATGTTATAATTTACAGTGTATAATACTAGTATGTGATGTGTGCATTATACTTTATACTTTGATGTTGGCTCTCTGTCTATCTGTCGGCTGGTCGGTCTGACGGTCGGTCGTTTTTGGTTGTGGTCGGTCTATGTGTGTGTAGCTGAAAGCTGATAGGAAGGGATATGGATTAATCCAAGAAGAGCTCATCCTCATCCTGATAGCCGCGGCTTTGGCTTTGACTTTGACTTTGACTTTGCCTTTGGATTTGGATTTAGCTCAACTTCTATCCACATTATTATCCTGATATATTGCTACTTTATACGGGAGAAATACTGTAATATTGTGGTTATAGTTTATACTGAATCTATATGTAAAACTGGAGCATATGAATATGAATTTGGCTTGCACTCCGACTCCAACTCCGAATTCGAATCCGATTCCTACTCCAACTTCACATTGGATTTGGCTTTAGCTTTGACTTTTCGAGATGGAGAAGGACAAGGACAGCGGCAACGAAAACTACAACTAGAAAGAGAGATGGGAATTCATTGGGGAAGTTCAAGTTAAATTCTGGTCGTCCAACTCGAAACTCGAAACACTGTACGAAATCAAAAGGAGGAAAAGGGAAAAGCTGTCCAGAAAGAGAGAGAGAGAGAGAGAGAGACGGAAAGCTCAAGTCAAAGTCAACTTCATTTAATGTATCACATTAGGGTAGGAAATCTGTCTTCTTGGGATATGTTGTCTCTTGTCTCTTTCTCTTGTCTAGTTTCTAGTTTATGGTACATAGTGAATATGTACTTTAGATTGTAGCTTCACGCTCCACATATAAAGAGAAAGGCTCTTGTTCTAGTTCTGTCCAGAGTTTAGTGTCCAGTGTATTGTGTGTTTTTTTATGTACAAAAGTATTATATTATAATATGGGTAAAATCATATTCTATAATCTACAATCCATTCTTCTTTAAAGATAGTTCACAGCATCTGATAATAAATAATAATAATAATGCTTATATAATTTATATATTTGATTATGTATTTCAGTTTCAACAGGGAAGTATTAAAGCGGAAGTTGGAGGTAGTAGCAGTCTCTGTTCAGATTATCCCAAAATTGCATCCGGGATGGACTTGACGACCCAGACTGGAAATACTGGAAATCCTAGTACGTCGGTGACAACGACGGGTCTGGGCCTGGGTCTAGGTCTAGGTATGAACATGAACATGAGCATGAATAGTAGTACAGGAACAACAACGGGAGCAGGAGCATTAGGAACACGCTCATCCTCTCCATCTCCTCTCAAAAGACCCAAAGGAGTAGTCGTCGGAGTCGGGGTCGGAGATAGAGATAGAATTGGACTTGGGATTGGAAGTAGCAGGAAACTCTGTAGTAGTAGTAGCCCCGACTTTCACTCATCATCATCCGCCACAGTCATCTCAAACTCTCCAACGTCAACTTCCAACTCCAATCTACCCAACACCACTACTCTAGGTAAGTCACTCATTCACTCTCTCTCTCTCTCTCTCTCATCTCTTACACATTGTACTTATTTATGTATTATGTATTAACATACATCATAAGCTGTCTTCTTTTCCTTCTCCTTCTCTCACTTCCCCTTGTGCCTTGTGTTTTGTTTTCATTTGCATAACCTTTCTAAATAACCAAGTACCAAGTACCAAGTACATAATAATAATATGTATCTAATGGACATACGATGATGTACAATGTACAATGTACGAGCAAAAGGAGGAATGAATAGTAAATGATCAATGCATGTCTCTGGTTTCTATACTTGTACATTGTACATTGTACACATGTGGAATATGAAATGTGTTATGTTTAATGTGTAGGATTGTGAAACACAGAGTTTCGGCGGAATCTCTTGGGTCAGTTTCTAAACAGTTTCTAAAGAGTTTAGTCTAATCCAATTTTAATCATATGTCCCTCATCCAGATTCCACTGTCTAGATTCTAGATTCTCTAAATTCTGCATACTGCATACCCCAACGGCGAGTTAGCCCAGTACAAAATAGAGTAAATGAGCTGCATATGATATGACAGGATGCCATCATAATAATCATGGTAATGCGTGCAGAGTGTAGAATGTAGAGTGTAGGAATTTATAAAGTGGAGTAGAGAGAGAAGGGAAGGAGAGAGGAAGGAAGAGAAGAATGTTAAATAATATTATAAAGTGATATGATAATGATAATGCACTACTTACTGCTTACTACTTACACTTCATGTATTTATATATGTGTTGCATTGGGAATGGTTCCACACATGTTTAGTGTTTAGAGTTTAGAGGAAGGAAAACACTAGTAAAAGAGAAAGAAAGAGAGAACAAAACAAACGGACCATTATCTCTATTAATTATTTTCATAAACTCTAAAGCTTTTCTTTCACTCCTTCATTCTTTCAAATTTCAAATGTCAGGCAGTATTCAGTTTTAGTTGTTAGTTGGTTTTCTCCTGTTTAAATCTACTAAAACACAAAAACATAAAAACAGTAAAATCCAGAATCTAGAATCCAGAGTAAAATACATATACATAATACTGCGTAAATGCTGCATACCTATACAAAGAGCATACATAATGCAGATTATTCGACAATGTACAGGATATTAGGCAATAATGCTTGTATTATGGAATATGGAACACAACTTTGCAAATAAGTCAAAAGTAAATCTCCATGTGGAATGTAGAATTTTAATGTGTGCACATTGTACACTGTACATACATTTCACTAATCAGTTACACATACCAAAAGCCAGAGTCACAGTCAAAGATTTTGCAAAATCCTTTAAATTCTTCAAAAATTCCCACTCCTCATACTAACAGCTTAAAGGAATAATAAATAATAACAATTGTACTGTAGATTATTTCAATAACTATAGTTTAGTTTAGTTCAAAATATTTTAAAATATATCCATATGAATTTTGGCTGAAAAAGGATACAATGTCAACTGATTATCCATTTTCTATGAGAAATGAGCAATTGGAAATGAGACATAAGTATAAACTGTAAACTGTAAATAAACAAGTAACAGGTAAAGATCTCGACTTCATTTGTATATTGTATATTATGTCATTAAATATGATAATAGATAAATATTTTATATTATATTATTATATATACAAGCTCAAAACCAGTAGAGAGGTTCAAATAACAAATAATAATACACTAGATTTTACATTGTATTTTGTCATTTTGTTGAGCTTGACTTTGACTTAGAGAATGTGAAAGAAAGATGACGAGGACGATGACGATGAGAGATGAATGTGGGGACTAAGTTAGAGTTTTGAGTTAGGTAGTTGAATTCCCTTCTTAATCCCTTTAATGAAGATCAATGAAAAGTTTAAGTAGAGAAAATGAGAGAGAAAAGAGAGAGAGATATGGATTGTGTTTTATTGTACATGAGACTTCTAGATTCTAAATATTTGTAACTTGTAACTTGCCATTATTATTTAGTGTATTTGATGACTGTAAAGAGTAAAACTGTAGACAGTAGATTCGTCCGGAAACATCTAACAAGTTGCTGCTTCCACTCTGCGTTCTACGTTCCCGCCTCTCCTTTTTGCTTCGGTGTGTCTAGTGTCTAGTCTATAATGTACAGTGTGAAGCATACGAGTATACATTATACTTGTGTACAGCATTCCATCTCATTCTCTTTTCCGTTCCTTTCCCCCTCTTCCCTCTCCACTTTCCACTCTTCGCATGGGATATCGCATGCCTTTCTGTTCAAAATGCCCAGATCTGGATTTGTCACGTATAGTTTGGAAATACAAACAAGGACAAGACAAACTCTAATTCTAATTCTTCTCTATCTCTTCTCAAATTCGAGTTTGAGTTTGACTTTCCATCTCAACTCATCTCATCCAGTCTCGTCTCATTTCATTTCATCTCTGTCTCATTTTAGATCCATTACACATTACACTACTACGAGTTACGAGTTACGAGTACAGCTCTAATGCGATTTCAGATTTCAACAATCTAAAATCTAGACTCTAGATTCTAGATCTCCCTCGTTTAGCTCTTAGCTCTTCTCCTATTATTATTATTATTATTATTATGTGTAACACTTCCATCCGGATCAAGATCTCTGCACTCTGCACTGTATCCTGTATTTTATATTATATTAATTTTTGTGCATTTTCTGTCGTCCGAGTCCACAGTCCAAAATGAATAATATAATTCTGCTCCACATATATTCTTTCATATTGTTTGATAATCTGTGATATTATAAATTTCCAAGTAAATATCTCAAATCTTCAGTCTTCAGTTTCCAGTCTGCTTCAGTATATTAAAAGTTAAGCTTCTAATCGAATCTCCAAGCCGATCCGTCTTCTTCTTCTTTTCCAGAGAAGAAGAAGATGAGGAGATGAATGTCTTGATATGAAATATTTTAGAAATGTTGGACAAATTCCATTCCATTCATGATTTCATGATGTCACCTTCATCCTTGATCTACATTTTAATTTAATCCAAGATTCAAGTCGAGTCTCAAGTCAAGAGTAAAAAGTTGAGAGTCGAGTCGTTGGCAAAGCATGAAAAAAACCGAGTGGAAAGATTTCCACTCGATATGATTTCAAATTTCAAAGATTCAGGAACCATCATCTCTCCTCATTATAATAATAATAATTATTATTATTTTTATGCTTCATTCTAGATGAATTTAGCAAGGAAATTCAAATTCATTCATTAGAATTAGAATCCTCTCCCATTAAAAATTTAAGAGTAAAAAAGAAGCAAGAAAATATATTTTCGTAGGAGGAGAAAGTTTATACTTTACACTTTGTGTATATGTTCAGTGTTCAGTGTACAGTGTTCAGTGTAAAGTGTCAGGCGAGGGGAAAAGGAAAAACTAACAGAGTTTTGTGTTTTGTATCTGTTGTCTGTTGTCTATTCACTCTTCCAAATTTCTATTGTGAGAATACATGGAAGTAGAATTTAGAAATCTAGAGTTTGGAGTTTGGATGTTGGATTTTGGAGGAGAGTTTCATTTTCGATTAGATTTGGCGGTATCTCTTCTCCTTGCTTCTTGCTTCCTTTTCCTTGTGTGGCAAACACACCAGTGAGGATTTATGTGCAATGTGCAGTGTACATTGTACATTGTACAGTTTACAGTGTAAATAAATACAGAGGACACAGCACACAGCACAGCTTACAGGGTGTAGGGTAGATATACAGATAGATAGAAAGATATGTAGGTGCATTGTACGCAGTACACGCGGAGCGGCTACAGCCGGGAAAATCTTATCACAATCCTCATTAAAACTGTGGATTAGAGTACACTGCCAACAAAAATATTATCCCCTCATGAGAAAGAGGACGAGAGATACTGAACAGAGGAAAGAGAAAAGAGAAAAGAGGGAGAGAGACCTACAGAAGAAAGAAAGAAAGAAGGACGGAGAGAATCAGGATAGAATCATCTCTTCATCTCCTTCCTTCCTCACGTATGTATTTTATATTTTATATACTTTTCTTGTCCAAAAGATTTTCCCCACGCTCATACATACACACATCTCACCATGTACATAATACATAAACATACGACTTTGATTTCGAATAGGAATAGGAATACGATCACACAAAACACAAAACACAGAGAGACACATCTACTTTTGGTTTAGTTTGGTTTGATTTTCTTTTTCGTTTTCGCCTTGGATTCGGATTTAGGTTTTAGATTCCCTCTCTTCTCTTTCTTCTTCTTCTTCTTCTTTTGGAGCTTTCTCTTTCGTCTTTGGCAGTGGCAGTGTACAGAGTACAGAGTAAAGAGTACGGAGAGTGTAAAAATACAGTTTTTTATGTGTACACGGATATAAGTCTTGCAATATTTTTTGGGCTGTGGTGGGGAAAGAGGAGATTTCGGATTGGGATATTGGGATTGAGGATCCAGGATTCGGATTCGGATTCAGAAGGATTCTGGTGAATTTTTTTGTTAGATCGGATGGTTGCTCCTCGTCCTGATCTGGTTTTATGTAAGATGTAAGACGTAGGTATATTTTTTTATCTATATGTGCAGTCACATGTTGTATATTGTACATGATTTCAAAACTTGCTTATTTCTTATTTCTTATTTGGTTTTGGTTTTGGTTTTCGCTCTCCTTTTTTCTATGTGGAAGGAAGGATAATGTATAATGTGTATTTGTACCTAAAGTCTAAAGTCTACACTCTACACTGTGTATTGTACAGATGAAAGAGGAAGGAGGAAGCTGATGGTGACTATTATATTATGTATTATGTATTACAGAGGGTGTTAGCCTTCCTGTCTTTGCTCTGATATTGTACACTGTATATTATACATCTATACATGTGGATGGATTTAAGGTCAGGAGGATCGGGAATTATAATAACATAACTGAACAGATAAAAGCAAAGGCTCTAAATGGAACGTTTCCAAGTCCAAAAGGTGATGGTGATGGAAATTCTCCAAAAAAACCTGTGTTGTATCAAGGAGATCTTCCTCTTGGTCTTGGTCTTCGGCTTGGTTTTGGTTTTGGTTTTGCTGTTCTTTTCTTCTTATTCTACTCGCTACTCGCTACTCGGCTTTCACTTGGAACGAAACAGAGAGACATCCATCCATCCATCCTTCTTGAGAGTAGTTGAGTAGAGCATATCCCAATATCCTATTATGCACTTTTGTCAACATCATACGAATAAGAATAAGAATAATATTTCTGGGAGTACATCCATCCATACGTATGTCACCCGTGATATATTGGTCCATAACATGAACCTTCTCTGCCTTTTTTTCTTAGCATAAGTATAACACATTTTACATTATAGACTGTCGGTTGTTGGTTGTCGGTGTTGTATTATTATTATTAGTAGTATTATTATGATTTGATGTGTGGTGGCTCATCAAATGTGATGTGATATATTGAAAAAGCCCATTGTTACTAAAAGTGTGAAATGGTAAAAAGCGGCTCAAGGAAAACCGAAAGAGTCCATTGCCTTATACACGATACTCTTTCCTCTTTCCCCTTCATACATATAAATACATAAATATAAGCACAAGGAATAGAGCAAAGAGAGAAGAGAAAAGATCTCAATGCTCCATACTCAATAGTAATCTAGTTTCCTACGGGGAAAACACAGGCTGAGAGAAAAGTAAAAGTAAAGCATGACTTTTTCCTTCTGTTCTGTTTTGTTCTGTACAAGAGAAAGAAAGAAAGAAAGAAAGAAAGAAGGAAGCGGCAGGTAAGAAGGAGTATCTGTGAAATCTTGTTTCATAGACTAAATCTATATCCATCCATCCAACCACATTTCCTATTCAGCTCCGTCTCTTACATAAACTCATCTCCTCATAATACTTTCAACTCCATCATCCTAAACAGATTCCATCCATCCAACCTTCGACATTCGACTCTCGACACGTATCATCATAATATCTTTGCGATAAAAATCACACACACATGATACATGTCGAATGTCGAATCGAATGTGTTGAATGTTGAATCCATATCAGCATCAATGACAATAATATTTCCACACATCAAATGTATCTGGTATCTACTTCTTTACTATTTACTTTTTACTTACTTGCTTTTGACTCTTGGTTCGATCAGAACAAAAACAGCAAAGCATCATCGTCATCATCATTGTCAATCCACAAATAGAAAAATCTAATTATACTGCACGCCGAGTGTTTTAGTCCTCCAGAATATTCAATATTCAAAACTTAAATCTTATCAAAATTTATACATATAAAAATCAAAACAAGTTACTGTCAATTCTCAACTAATACGAAAAACGAAACACGAATACGAAATACGAATATGAAGCCTATCGAAAATACCAAAAACATGGCACTGTGTTAGTGTTAAAAACATTTAAAATTCAAACAGAGGCTTTTGAATTGAAAAAATAAAATTCTCGCCCTTTTTTAAAGATTATTGATAAAATTTCATTCATAGTTCAAATATCAGATAGTTTTGTCATATGCCGTGACAAAAGAGTCAACAGTCTACTTGAGACTTGAGACTTGAGTCTGTAATCTGTAATGTGATGTGATATACAA
>JABASP010000742.1:0-41815 GCA_019776565.1 Sminthurinus signatus
TTGAAATTTTGGCTGAAATTTTGAAGCCAAATCTCGAAAACCTCGAGAATCTCGTTACGAGACTCTTGTTTATTAAAAACGAGTACTCGTTTCCATCGAGATTCCATACTCTAAGAAGAAGTCGAGACGAACAGAATGGATGAAAGTATATTATATGGAGAAAACGAAGCATAGTTAATAGTTAATTGTAAACGTAGCATGAACTGTGTGTTTATAATCAAAAATCAAAAGTCAAAAGAAAAACCTATTATTTTTTTAAATGAGGTGGCTTCATGCAACTTAACTCGGAGAAATGTTTTGCAGGTTTTATGTTTTTTGACTCCCTGTCAGTTCTATTTGTTTACTCGGTTTTTGATTTGTATGTAATATATAATATAGTAAATAGTAAAAGTGATAAGTATTAAGCATGATGTCTACCTTTTTTACTTCATATGTGTTTGTAGTTTGTAATTCGTAAAATGTTCTCATTCTCATTCTGATTGACTCTTTTGTACTTTAAATAATTTAGTTTTTTAAAACGGTTGTTAGCTGTTACCGTTGTGAATTGAGTTAATTTCTGTTCTGTTTGTCTTTGAGCATGCAAGGGCAAATCCTTTAAGAATTTAAGAATAAGTAAACTGTGTTTTGTATTTAGTTTTGAGGAATCATGACAGACTATAGCAAAAGGATTCCAGAAGAGTCAGTAAGCCATCACATGAACTAGAATGTAAAATGTGCTGTTTACTGCATACTGAACAATATTAGCATAAAGCATAATACACCGTGTAATTCCTCTGCAGTGAATGGAGAATCCATGAATAACGAATACATAGAGCATACGTACAGCTTACAGCTTACACATGTGAGACTTCATGGAGAATCTTCGCAAGCTGGGTAGGAAAATTACAGAAATTTTTAGACAAGAGTTGAATTTACTTTTCACAAATGTATTTTTTATCACCATGAAATTGAGATGATCAAATTCTAACTATAAGTTTGAAAACACTTTCACAAAGATTAGACAACGGCTATGTATTGTATATTATATGTGTTTGGTGTAAAAAATCAATGAAAAACCAGTCAAGTATTGAAATTTAATTTGCTTTCTAATTTTTCTCTTCTTTTTTCCTGCCGGTCATCATTATAATATATAATACTATATCGAATATCTATCTACTCTGCGCTTTGTTCGTCTGTATGAGTTCTGTATTCCACCTCTAGCTACTGCAAGCTGTTTAAATAACACGTGTAAAAACCTGCACATGCATTATACATTTTGTATCGTATGTAAAGCATATTTATTATGTGATTGCGGTTGTTGATGTGCGACTCTCACTCTCTTTGTGAAATGTAGGGTAAAAATAAGCATATATATTTGCATATCCCGAAAGAACTTTTCCCAATTTTTTATTATTTAAAATTAATTAATATTTACATCATCATTTTGTAACTTTTGATTAAAGTTTTTCTGCCTTAGTAAAATGATTATGAATAAATGAAAAGGTAAAAATTCTAAATCTGTTTGTCTTGGGTCATGGGATTTAAATCTTGCCTGCATATATATGTGTATTGTGTCTTTATTTGTAGTGTTTTATTTGTAGTTCATAAGTGCAAGAATATTACAGTTAAAAGTCGAGAGTATGATATGATTTATAGTTTGTACTTTCAATAGTTCCTGTAAAGTGTACGCTTTACATTATAAGTTTGCAGCCAATTTCCGCAGGGCACAAAAAGAAAAACAATCTGGGAAGAAGAGATTAGATTGTCAATCTTTGATCTTTGATTCCTCTTCAATGAACGAATATCTATAATCTACAGCCTAGACATTACATTTGCCTCCAATATTCACTGTGCAGTACAATAATAATAGACTTATTTTGGGGTAGTAGAAGAAAAATCGATTCTAATTTTAAAATTTTCTTCGGTCACAATAATATATTATGACATTATTGTTTATTAAGTCATGAAAGTAGAAGAAATGGAATAACAACTTTAATTTTGAACTAAAAAGAAACTAGCACTGTATCTCTCATTAGATACAGATACATTAGTGTTTGACTTTTGATTAGAAGTAAGAAATGATTCTAAAGACAAATGTAAGCTAAAGTGCACAAAGAACAGGAAAATGTTTAAATATAATTAACACCAGTTTTTTCCTTGTCGTTTGTCGTACGCACATTTATTTCTGCTTATAAAATACAATACAATATGCAACAACCAATAAAAAACATTGCTCAGTATACAGATTATTATTCAATATTTTACTAGTAGTAAATTCATCATATTTTATAATTTATAATGCATACTTGTGAAGATGAGAGCATGAAAAATTAAGCTCTTTATTTACGTGTGTCGGCATTACCGAAAAAGGAATTTCCTTGCATATTAACTCTGCTCGTTCATTAGTTATTATAGTTATTACTCATTATAGCCATACGCATTAGGCGTTAGTCATAAAGATACTGATCGGCCTGTACTCTTTTAATGTACTTGTACTAGGTCTCCAGTCTCCACGTCTCAAGTTCTCTTTATAATCGTAAGAATCATTAATGCCCCGTTTTACTAATTAATGACTCAAATCAACAATGGATTTTTTTATTTCCTTTAGTAATATTAGTCTTTGAACTCGGGTTAATTGTAAAAGATAAATAAGAAATATTATTGATGATTTAATTTTTAATTGATTATTTTGTAATTTTCAATTTCATGCTCCAGCGAAAGGCATCTTATTTATGCATATGCGATGTGAGATGGGGAATGAACACTTTATACAACATAATATGTACGTGTGCCACCACTAATGACTCTATCTGACCGAAAGGTTGTGGAATGTTTTGTGCAGTTTTTGACTTGTGAGCAATCTTTATGGGATTGAAAATATTATGTTAAATGTTTGAATGTGTATGAAGTATGACGTATGACTCAGACACAAACACATTGACACACACACCTGGATTGTATTGTGTAGTGTCTGTAGCTTAATTATCAGTATGTGAGTCTATCATCACCATAACATGTTATATGATATATAAATTCAAATTAATGTAAATATATTTTCAATTATCTAATTAATTTAAAGAAATTCGTTTGCTAATTTGTATGTTGCACACAAATCTTGAGTTTTTGTCTACTTTCTTTCTTTTTCAGCAGGAATGCATGTAAACTGTAAATGGTGTACGCGATGTATAAGAAAGTACGCAATACGAAATACGAATACATCCAGAATTTTAAAAGTTATAAGTATATTATTATGCATGCTTAATGCTTATGCTTATTCATCAAGAAGAGAAGAGTCTCAAATCTCAAACTTTCACTTTTACACACCAACTTCATTTTTTTATGACTCATGCATCTTCTGCTAATTTGAATGCTCATGTTTTCAAAAAAATGAAGAAAAAAGTAGTAAAGCATACTTTATTCCATGTTCACCATGTTTAATTTACATTTTATATGTTATTGTATTATGCATTATGCATTACGTATCATACTTACAGAATTTTGAATTTTTTTCTACCTTTTCTCATTGACGCTTGCCTACATTTGTTAGTCATCTTAATTTTCGGCAAGTGGTGTACAGATAGACAATAGACATTTTATTGCTTATTGCTAATCAGAGGAAGCAACTGAGAATGATGGATCATTGTTTGCCAAAAATACCACTATGACAAAAAAAAACGCTTATTTTTTCAATATTTGTGTTTTGCATAAAAAGTTGAAAGTGATCAAACAGTTTTTCATTTAATTTTTAACCATAATACTGAAAAATACTTCTTCTGTACACTCTAACTATAAGTTGTAAAAGCTTTATGAAATCTACGTGGACCACAGAGCTACTCCGTAAAAAACCCTCATGTCTCATGTCCTATTGATACGCTTCTGATTTTGAATATTACAGAATGAATTAGTAAACAGTATGAGTTTGAGATTTGAGATGAAAGTGAATGTTTAAACAATCACAAATTACGAGTGCATAATCTAGACTATAGATGAGAGACTGGTATGAAAACGCTAGCTTTTCTGCGAGTACAAGGAACAACGAACAAGGTACAAAAGTATGCAAATATAAATAATTAGACAGTAAACTGTCTCCCAGTTATTATAAATAATAATAAATACACACACTCTCAAAAACAATAGGCAATGGTAAAAGGTAAAAGATACCTATGTGTTTGCCATTTACAAGATGCGTATTGTCAACTAATATCGTATCTATGTACAAGAACCATTTTGTCTTTTGTCGTACTTTCATCATCATTCATTCAGTTTTTTTACTTACAAAATCTTCACGCACTGTTGTTGTATTACGGTGACATGTGAACCATGACATGACATTTTATGATGTTTTTCACTCCTTGATCTCTCTTTTATAAATTTGACTGACGTCAAAATGACAACGAAAATGAAAATGAAAGCCAAAATAAAAATACATATAATAAAAATAAAATGTATTAAACTATTAAATTTTAATTTTTAATTTTTTTTAATTCGTGAAATTAAATTTTGAACTCTGAATTCATAGTGCACAGTACATTATCTTTTAGCAGTTACATGTTACATGTGATCTGAAACTTGCGACACTAACGATGAAATTCTAATATAATGCGTGCACATTTTATGTTTGATGTTCCATCACATGTTATGTGATGTCATTTTGTTGGGGGAAAGCGGAAATATCAAAAATGTCTTTTTAAATCTATTTAGTTTCATTTTGGATCCACGTGAAGCTTAAAGCTTAACCATAGTTAAAAACGAGTTTTTAAGTTTTGATTTTTGATCGTCATTGTATTACGTATTATGTTTACAAAGTTTGAAGCTCTGTCATCGTAAAAATGAAAGCTCTTCACTGTTCACCTAATTTTCGTACACAGAACAAAAATACCTTGAGAATTGAAAATGACAACTGAAACTGAGGACTGTTATAAAAATATGGAAAAGACATGGTGTAATATTATCGAACATTACGCGTTAATTATCAATCGTCTACTTTAGAAGTAAACAAGAACGCCAAATTTCGTAATTCGTAATCTATGCTCCAATTAACAAAAGCAATAGAAAAACAATTACAGAAAAAGAATATCATCACAAAGTGAATGAGTTTGCTATTTGTTGTAAGTTATAATACGAATCAAAAAGAATTTTCATTTTTCATTATGCTTATTTTACAAAGAAAAACATTGTCAACTGTCAACTGCTGTCAACTGCTGTCAACACAATCAAAACTGCAACAATTAACAATACGTTATACGTAAGAGGTACGAGCACAATAATAATATGTAATAAGTTACAATGTGTAGTTTGATGGAGATTTAAGCGAGAGTAGTTAAGATGATTGTACCGTGAATTCACTGATTTCATTCAGTCAATTGTTAAATGATGACTTGTGACTGGTGACTGGTGACTTTTGACTTTTCACAGGTGACATCATAAAAAGTCAAATACAGGATTAAATAATAGGTAAAAAGTGTGCGAGTCATTATGATTAACTGATGTATAATTTCATGACTCTCTGTTTTTTTAGCCTCAATAATTTGAACAATACATATATAATACACAATACACAGTGTACATAAGTGAGTGTACTCTCATAATAATTACTTTTATTGTGATTAGAAGTTGTGAATCAATTGTCATAATGTACGTAGTCACTGAACACTTTATACTTCAAATATTACAGCATACGAATTAAGTGACAAGCTTAAATTACTAAAATGAAAGGCTGACATGATGTAAACATGCACAATGAAGTCAATACAGAGTACAGAGAGAGAGAGCAATAACAAGAGTAAAAATCTTTCAATGTGACAATAGGTGTATTTAAGTAGTATTTGGTATTTAGCTTTTTATGCAACGAGTAACATGCATCTTGACTCTTGAGTCTTTAGCTTAGAAGGTATCTTGGATTTTGAACAAAGGGAGGGAGGGTGAGACTCAAATGAAAATGAAATCGTTTGATGTTTGAACATTATTATGAACATACTCAGATACTACTGGCACAATGACTCCATGTAATAATTGCTTGCGTCTCCTCGTGCATGTACTTATGTACTTGTGCCCATATTATTTCATATCATGTTACTAATAACATCTTACAATTACAATAACAATCTGTACATATCTCTTATATTGTTATTTTTCCTATTCCTATTCGTATTAGTAGTTCAGTAGTACCAGTAACAGTATTATAGGGAAAAGGAGATGTAGAATGTAGAATCTAGAATCTTCTTGCTGTGGTGTCTGCTTCGTCATCTGTGTAATTATATTATATGATGATCTCTCTCTCTCTTTTTCTTTCTGGCTTTACTATATGTATGAGGTATGAGTTTTTTCATTTATTTTCATATGTATTTTTTGAGACAGTAATTGTAATTGCGTCCTCGTTATTGTTACTATTATGTCTCCTCTGTCATGTCACACTCACAACTCACAACTCACAAATCACAACACATACTCATTCTTTAAACTCAACCATAAGCCATCGTCCACAGTTCATATACTTAATACTTACTTGAGAGAGTCAGAGTTCGGAGAAATTATGAATGCGTCTGTATTTTGTAGGTATATTATGAAAGGCACTCATGCTCGGGTGAAAATATCACGAGATGCTAAATACTAAATACTTGATAGTGAAAAAATACACATGTATACATAATACATTATGTCGTATGTTGTATGTACATTGGCAAAGGCTCATATTCCAATTTATACACAACTCCTCTGAATAATGCACAAAGAATCTCTCTATTCTCAACTTTATATTTAGTTTGGGCAGACAAGAAAGTTTCAAAAATTTCAAATTTTAAAAATAAGTGACTAGTGACTCTGACTCAAAGTCCAACTAAATCTCTGACATAGTTTCCGCTTTGTTTTTGTGGGCGAGTTGACTGGACTCTGTCATACGACGACTTGAGACTTGACTAAAGAATCTATCTTGGTCTTGGTCTTACTCATTACTCACATTTCTTGTAGAATGGCTGGTAAATAGTAAATATATCAACTATTATAAACAAATGGATTGAAAAAAGTAGTTTACAAATGTTTGTAGTCTGTACTCTGTATACATTTCAATGAGGATAGTCAGAAGTCAACAGTACAGTCTGTGATGTATGAATATGAAATATGAAATATGAGTAAATTTAAAAATAGTAAATGTGTTTTGTACATGTGGTAAACATTTGAATTTCAAAGAACACCTGAAAAAAGTCTATTAACTTGGTTTCGTTTACAAAACATGAACTCAATACGTAATATATTCATGACTCACAATCAGTAGGCAAATTGAAAATTGAAACAAGAGCAAAGTATCTGTAAATACTAACAAATGATAATTATTGGCAAAATCGGACAATTTACATACAAACAAAGAACAAAGATGTGACGTATGCATAATGCATCTAGTATAGTAGTATAATTACCTGAAAAAAAAGTATTTTCTATGCAAAAGAAACTAATTAAATTTGCAAATGCACATTGCACACATACACTGTCATCAGTTACTATGAAAAATACTAGTATCTTTTTTCTAGTATCTAACATCAGGAATTCAGCATCATTCACTATTTCAAATTTCAGCCACAACACACATTGTAATTATATCTTGTATGAAAAACTAGGTGAACAAATGAAAACACTTTTTGTCCCACAACTGAAAAGCCAACAAAAGAACATGTATAAATGTAAGTAATAAGTACAAGACAAAATTTACAATTTACACACAGAGGCTTTTTAGGTAAACAAACAATAATCAAGAACAAGGTTTCAACCAAGCCAAAATTTTAATTAATTAGCACTCAAACCTCCAACCACAAACTTGAGGACCAGTTTGTTTTTGTTTTGTTTTTTTTTAAAAAAAGTAAAGTATTCTACTTCTATATCTAGTACAATTTATTATATTGTGATAAAATCATAACATGTATATCTTCTGTATCAAATTCTCTGAAAGTGTGAAAATGAAGTTAGAAGTTATGCTAAAGTTAAAACCTCATCACTCATCATTATGATTATAGTGTATGAGTGTGCATGGCAAATAATAAATAATAATTATTCTTTTTCTGCTTGAGTCCAGACTTAAATCAAGCGTATTTTATTTTTTTTACGAGTGATCGTCCGAGGAAAACGTAAATCAAAATAAGGAAAGTAAAGCAAGGGGAAAACGCGAGACGGATCTTTAAAAATATTGACGTTGTCTACAATCGTACATATGTTGTGTGTTGTACACATGTACCATGTATAATGTAAAGGCATGGTGTTGGGAGTCACAAGTCGCAAGTCGTAAGTGATAAGTGAGACAATATTACTCATAAGACAGTTATGCACAGGTTTCTATAACACGTTACACATCAAGTCGATAGTGTCTGCTACATACAAGATGCATATAGTAGACACATGTACCCATGAGAAAATATAGATAGGTATGAAAAATGAATGAAGGAGGTGGAGGTGAGGATTGAGGAGAGTTATGTGTGTGTACTAGGCTTAACTACGATACTACCGAGTTTAAATACAAAAGTTACAGTTTCTATTACTCCATTTAGTTTGTATTTACATTTTACACGTATGTTGTAGCTAAGAGTAGGTAAAGAAACGTTTCAATGTAGGGTGAAGGAAGTTGATTGTGACTTTGTCTTATGCCTCCTATTAAGCAGTAGTCATTGGTAATTCATCAACTTGTAAAAATATGGTTTCTTACATTTCTTTAATAACATTAACATTTTAAGCATTTTGATTATTATTTTCTCCGTATGTAAAAATTTACATCTAATTTCATAATCTGACCAAACCATTTTCATAAAAATAATAACAATTTATGATTTTTAATTTTTGATCCAGTCAAATTGAAAGTAAATATCACCAAGTATTTTTTTACCTATAATATTTCTAAAGTTAGGTTTCTAAAGATTTTTCCAGTTTATCATAGTATTTTACGTGTTACATTCTGCGTATTTAGTACTGAAGTACGAGTAGTGAAAAAGCCAACATGAAACGTTGTCTCACAGTTGGGAACATCCCCCTACTCTATATATAATAATATTTATGTTGTGAATGTATGAATGGATGGATGAGTGAGTGAGTGAGGGGGTGTTTTAAGCTTGCTTTAAGCATTTACCTCTCTCTTTCGCATACCTCATGTATACTGTGCTGCTTGCTTTCTTATGTATTTTAAACGACGCTGGGTATTTTCTAAAAGCGTCCCAAGTCTATAGTGAGCTAAGGAAAGGAAAGAGAAAGAAAGAAAGAGATAGGTGATGCTGAGGAATATTTGGTATTTATGAGCTACCACTTCCTCTGACACTCCACACTGTCAAGGTAACAGTAGCAAGGAACAGATAGACAAGTCAAGTCAACTTAACTCAACTTAAATCAACTCACATTTTACTTAATACCAACTAACTAAATAACTAGGATCAAAGGAGCTAAAACATAATACAATATTAATAAAAAGAGTAGGACACGGGTGAAAAGGAGAATTTATCATTTAATTCAATTTCAACATTTAATATTTAACATTAGTGTGGCGTTTGTTCATTGATCAGTTCTTCATCGTCTATCGTCTCTCGTCTACGTCCTGTCCTCTGTATTTCGTATTCCGTATTCTACATTCTACATTCTGCATAACATTACACATTTAACAGTTTTTTTTTGAAGAATTTGTGGTGTATACGACTCGACTGGGTTACAACTAAAAGCTATCAACTATCAACTATCCTTGTCCTAAAGTTTTGTACAATTAATATACAATATACAATATAAACGATATACGATACACGGTATACAATATACAGACAACAAAAAGAAAACGCGTTGAGGATTTGAGATTTGAGATTTGTAGGCTGGTTCATCTCATCCATCCATCGTTCATCGTATATATATGTAAAGTAAACCAAACCGGTCTTGTGGCAGGCAAGGCAGTCGTCCTCAGTTTTCTTCTTTCTTCTTCTTTGTGACTCTTCAGTTCAGTTCCTCATACTCTCGGGTCGACTTCTTCTTGTTGTTGTTGTGTGTGTCCTGGTCTTCCCAGTCTTTTGCCAAAAAAACAAAAAAAAAAAAAATTTGTGTGTGATATTTTTTGACAAAATATTAAAATCCAGCTTGGATTACTTTTACTAATTGGATACCTTTGACTAAACAGGTATTGTTGTTTATTTTTAACTAGTTGCTTTGAATATTTTAATATGTATTGTGATTAATGTGAAAAAATCATTGATTTTCAAAGGTTCTTCTTCTAAAGAATCCCAAGTGTTCATTTAGTACATATGTTTTTTAACTATAAATTAAATAGTGGAATAATATTTGGATTTTTTGTGTTTAATTGTGATATTTGATGGCTGATGACAAATACTTGAAATTTTAAATGTCATGAAAAGGTTTTGTGTGTGTTTGTGTGTAAAAAAGTATTTATTCATGTTTTGTCATTTACTATAATTTTTTTTTTGGTTTTGTATAATTTTTGTTCTTGTTCTTTTAGATAAATAGAAAAATGATTGGAAGATTTCGTCTAACAATTTTCGTCGCCTTGTGCATTTTGGCATGTGCTTATGCTGCCAAACCCACATCGACCTCCGCTTCCTCATACCCAAAAGTACACAGAAGGAGAGTTGTAGGTTCCTCAGCCACTAGTAATGTTAGTCCAAAAACAGCTGAAGCCTCTTCATCAGACTCAGCAGTTAGTGCAACCAAACCGTCTCAGACGGGTAATTTATTAAAAGTTGCAAAGGCTTTGGCCCGATCCCACTCCACTTCTGAAGTGTTGACCCTCAACTTGACCAATCTCCTCATTTTGATTGTACTCAAAGCCGTCATTTTTGGAATTGGCTTGTTTTATTTTGGTGGTGTGAGCTTCAAGGGACATGGTGGTGGTCATGGAAATGGATGGTCAAGAAGCATTGATGGCAAGAAGGGATCCTTCATGACTGAAGGAGAATTAATGTTGATGCTCACCTACCTTTTGGGAGCCACTAATGATAATTATGAGTGCATGTACAGAGTTGCTTGTGAAGACCCAAGCAAAGCTAAGGAATATTTGAATGTGAGCAAAATGATCATCAAGGGAGCCAAATTCATGAAAAAGTAAGTCTGAATTTTTCTATTTTTTTATTATTCCTCTCTCTTTTCATTTTCACTTTAAAGTTTAAAGATAATTTCATAGTAATAAGCAATAATTATTGTAGGTAGTTTGTAGTTTCGTTTTTCATTTTACTTTTGTTTTGATTTTTTTCCTCTTTCCGTTCACCTCACATTGTTTTTCCATTGTATTCTGTATTTTGCATTATTTATTATTTATTCATATCCTTTACTTTTACCTTTTACCATTTCTTTCGTGCAAAGAAACAAGAAGTTGAATGCCACCGATTATTTTTCTTCTGTCTTCTGTATGTGGACATTGGTCATTGCATATATTGTTTTTTTAAAAGTTCTCATCGTTTTTACATACTTTGTACAGTTGATTTATTTATTATTCAGAATTGATACGCACAGAACGGTTAATTAGGTTCCTCAGTCAGTACAGTCCTAGTTCTCAGTTTTCTCAGTCAGTTGTCGGTCTACATCGTAAAACTATCACACACGTATAACATGTTATACTACGTACTACGTACAATGTACAATGTAAAGTTTACACACTACACACAATGTCAAGTGTCGGACATGCAGTACATGATAAAATTCAAGAAATTCCAAGTCTACATTTTAAATTCTTAGTTTCCAGATTCTACAGTACAAAATTTTGTAAATAAATGACCATTAAACAGCAACATGAAATGTAAAATGTACATGATGATGACTGACAAATATACAAGTAGTAAATAGTAAATATTTCTATGTGTGGAGCTTAGAGTTCATGAAGGTCAATGAGAGAGAAAAGACGTGGAGTAAATAAATTTATATATATAGAATTTTGCAGTGCAGTGAGAACCATTTTCTCACGTATAGATAACAGCAGAATACAGAATACGCACTACAGTGCATCAACTCTGAGAACATCAGTATTCCGTATAAAGTATAAACAGACAGAGTATGTAGCAGAGTATGGAGTATGTAGGAAAATGAAATTATTCAACTCAGCTTGACTTGTGAGTTGCTTCCGTTTACTCTACTTTTTCTTTTAAATGTATGTTTTACCCACAAACATGTAAAATGTAAACATTTTCATTTAGCCCGTCAGCATAATAATATGTACTGTATAATTCATAACATAGGTATTCTTACACTGTTTTTATTTGGTGTAGACTGTAGACTGTAAACTGTACACAAAGAAAAAAATGAGACTGTTTTTTTCGCACTTTACATTGCGTACGCCATCCTCCTTTTTTGGTTCGTCTACATTCTACATGTCTTTTTTAAACAAAAGTCAGAAGCCAAAAGTTATCATAATTTGAAGGTGTTGAATGTTTTTGTTGAAGGTTTTAACTTTTGAATATCAAATTCATAGAAATGAATATGACAGTGACAATAATATTTGTGCATTATCGTCGTCCCAATATCCGAAATGATAAATGATCCAAAAGAATGAAGAGAACGTGACAGATTGATATTCTGCATAATTGACATGATATAATATGTAATATTACTTCAAGTTTGAAGTTCATATTGACTATTATGAATTATGAATTAAAGTTGAATAAAAATATAACAAAAGGAACGATTCATCCCTGACAATTGACAATCACAACTTGGAAAACTTGGAACTTTCAAGTTTCAACCCCCAGTGCTAAATTTCTTTTAAGGCAGCAGTAAGAAGTGAGGAGTAAAGAGTAAAGAATGAAGTACGGAGCAAAAGTAGAATTTCAATTTTACTTTGAAAGTTGAAGTAAATTATCATTCCTATTTCGTATTTAGTATTTCGTATTATATTATACAACATAGAATTATCAAATAGGGCAGAGGGATGGTGAGTAGGATAAAGGATAAAAGATAAATGTGTGATATGTGGGGAAAGAATGTACAAGTAAAAATCTAGTTGCCAACAACCAAGGAACAACTACTATAGCTACTAGTAAATGATGCTGAGCACTGACGGACTTTTAGTTCGATCAGCCGGTTGTCCTTTCCATAGTTGAGAAAGAAAGAGAGAAAGAAAGAGAGAGATTGAAAATGTTTGCTAAAATGATAATGATGACGATGGTGATGAAATAATACAAAAGTAGAAGAAGAGATGAGTCGGTCGTTCGGACTCTGACTATGACTGTGATCTGGGATTCCGTTATGAATCTTGGGGTCAGTTAGGCTACATGTATTGGTTTCCTGATTCACCACACGAATGCATGCCCTCTGGAAAAGCCGGCTTTTCTACTTCTTTGTATATATATACAACAACATGATATATGAATATGATACATCCACAATGATTATAAACTATAGACTATAGGCTGTACTCTTTTGGTTTTGGCTACACTAGATACTAGATATAAAGTATAAAGTATAAGGTGTATAAAGTATAAAGTGGCTTCCATAAAAAACTAAAACCAAATAATAATAATAATAATAATGTATACAAGTGAAGGAATCCACATGCCATGCCTTTGACTTTTTGCACCCCCTCTTTTCTTGACTTATATAAAAGTTTTTAACCTACGCTTTCAAGTAACTCGTAGCTCATAGCTCATAGCTAGCTCAAAATTGTGTTAAATCATGTTATATGAATGTTGTGAAGTATGAACTACAACTTCATTTACCTTCTATGAAATGAGGATTGTACATTGTGATGACGAACTGCGAACTGTAGAACAACAGAACACGGATCCTCAATCCTCACAGTGCAATCTAATTCACTGGGACTGGGAGAAACAAAAAATTGGTTACTACATATATACAAAATACAAAATCAAGGAGAGTCCATCCTCATTTTCTTTTTATTCCCTTGTTTTGTGTGTTGTATTTTGTACACTACACACATATTTTTATGGGAACAACTATGTTCTTTCTACACTAACATTTTTTTATCCTGACCCTGTCTGTCCGCCTCTCTTTCTTATACGTATCTGCTTGATACCTGATTTTAAAACCATGGCCATGTAAAAAGCACTCTTTTCTCTTGACCAATATGTATTATGTATACATATTTTTGTGACTCAATTTACAATTTGGAATGGCTCTGAATCTGACTCTGGCACTGGAGCAGTAGGCAGTAGTGTCAGTATCACAAATGCATAACAAATAAGAAATAACGCATAATGAAATCATAAACTGAGACGTTAGACGTTTCATGACAAAGTGCAAACAGTTTAAACTTTAAAGACAAGTACTGATTGTGAGTATTGAGTATTGAGCATTGAGCGTTGAGCATCGAGTATCAAGAGGATTCAAACCATGTCATCAGGACTGTGGACGGTCTAACGAGAAGGAGAAAAGACAATAAATAATATAATAGTCATAACTCTTAACTCGTAACTCTGAACGTAGAGAGTTTTTTCACATGCGGTCTCAAAACTTAAATCTTTCTGTATGAAATATGAAATACATAATACATATGCAATGTGCAGAATTTGAGTGAGACTGAGGCGGCTCCTGTTTTCATTTCCATTTCCTTAGACACTCCACACTACACTAGAGTAGAACATGGATTTATTTATGACACTATAAAAATCTAGTGTAATGATGAGGTGTTGAAGTAATAATAATAACAATGCAAGCATGTTCATAATCATAATCCTCACTTGTAAAATTATTTCATCAATTTTTCCCTAAGCAGTAATAGTTGTAATGCATAGAAAGTAATTCAAAATTGTTCTTGTAATTGTACAAGTCTGAGATGAAAAGGATGGTTATGAGTTATGATTATGAACAAGATTATGATTGCTTTTCACTAAAATATAAATCATATCAAAATGACAAAATACATGTGCAACTTGCATTATAATTATTACTGTTATTTGTTATGCATTCATAAATTCAAAGCTTCAAGCTTTGCATCTTGTATCTTGCTTTTTGTGTCTGTTTTTGTACAACGAAAGGTACCTGTGCATATTGCATATTATTTATAGAAATTATGTAGTAGAGAAAGTGAAACTGTTTAATGTTTACAATAAATTATGATTGAGTTGAGCATGCTAGCAGTCAGCAGTCCGCAGGTATGTAGAAAATACAGAAAGGAAAGTAAACAGCAAATACTCTGACTTATATTGGTTATTCATTAAAAATTAAAATTATGAATTACGGAAGAAAAAGCCAACTGTGTCTTGTTTTAAATGAACCAGGATCGATGCATTTCTGACTTTTGACTGTTTGACGTTTAACAAAAACTGACAACTGACAGTTGAATGTTTACTATTGATTATTGACTGTCTACTGAACTCAAGACGGAAGGTTGAAGGACGAATTAAGATGAACAGAAATTCAAGGAAATAAATACCAATAAAGACTGCAGACGTCGATATTGACTCCTGACCTCGTCTTTAAAAAGTAGGAAGAGAGAACTAGTGAAATTCGTATACAGGAGACATAAAAATGCACCAGAAATCAAAGGAAAAGGGAAGGAGAAGGAGAGTGTATATTATTTTTTGTTTGGGTATGGAAACATGGAATATGGAATATGGAATGAAAACATTGACTTTTGTCAGAAAGGGAATGCTCATGATTTTATACATGGTTTTTTCCCATGCGTTTGACTTTGTTCTTTGTTCTTTGTACATGTCAATTTTCTACATGTAAAAACTTTACACACATATACATTCTGTCTTGTAAGTGTTACAAATGTTCAGTTTGTTGTTCCTGCCTGGTGCTGGTTTATACCTCTCCCTCTCTCTCTGTTTTTCTACCGCTCTCTGACTCGTTGTCTCCTTGTCTTGTGTTTTGTGTGTATCATGTTTGTTTGGATGAAACATAAAATTGCGTAGGTAGGCTGGGAGTTCACCAGTAGTATTAGTTTATACATTATACTTTATACAGGTAGTTTATAGAGTGTTTTATAGCTCGTCAGAGAGTGAATGAGTAAAGGAGTTCATGGTATATATATTGTACTTACATCTTACATATTACATGTTATGAAGACTGCTCATTTTCGTTACAAAAATGTAGAATAATAAGTACATGTTGTGAGTTGTGAGTGAAGCTGAAGATGAAACACAATGTTTTTCTACAAACTACAAACTCCCCTGTATTATGACTTGAGACTTGAGACTTGAGAAATCAGAGGTTTTGCTCTTCATCTATTTATCTACATACTGAAGCCAGCTGAAAGTTGTCAGTTTTTCTACACATAGCATTTCTCCTGCGCAGACGACAATCAGGTTCTTCTCAAGTCTAGAATCTTGAATCTAGAATCTTGAGTATGTGTAATGTGTAGCTACACCGTTAGTTTTACAATATCCACATTTGAATATTGACAACATATTATTTTCTTTTGTCTTTTGTATTTTGGCCTTTGTATTAACAATTAATATAAAACTTTTGTTTTTGATTTTTAAAGATTGTATTAGTTGCGTAAATATTAAATATATGCAAATATTTATGCACAAATACGATAGAACATCATTATTTAACGATGATGAGTTACATAGATTACAGACTAAGATGGTGATGTATGAGGTGAGACAAACAGACTGAAGATTAAAGGCCAATGTTAAAATCTAAAGAAAAAGTTTTGTAACAGAAACTAGAAGTAAGAAGTAGAATTACCCTTTAGAATTAGAATAAGAATAAGAATAAGTATTCTACTTTAACAAGAGTGAAGAGTGAAGAAGAGCGAGGAAGAGAGCAAGTTCATGGTTCATCAAATGATGATGATGATGATAATCGTGGTGAAGACTTCCAGTTTACTACTTTTGTATCACCTACTTTTATGACTTGTTATGTGATGAACTATTGCACAGGTGAATGTATAAAGTATAGAACACAGAGTATAGTCAGATAAAGCGTGAGTATGAGGTATTAGAGTTTTTTTAACTACATTATTGCATAAAATACAAAACATGGCTCAAATCTGAAGATTCAACACTCAACACTCAACACCACACATATGAATAAATACAGTAACCATCTCAGTTTTATCTACATAAGGGAGATTAGGGCAATACGATTGTCTACGAAAATACTTGTGTTTTGTCATCTTCTGGGATTATCTAAATTCCGAACTATTTGCAAGTGACAAATTAATTGAGTTTGGAATTAAGTAGCTTCACATGAATGCATTGTGAGTTGTGAGGAATGAGGAATGCATTAGATAATGAATGATGAATAATTTTATCAGAATAATATTCCGTACTCCGTACAACTCTGCCATTTTCTACCCTTTTGTTGTGTGTATGTGTGTGTGGTGGAGGAGGTGTAAACAAGATTTGGGTGTTCATTGTTCATTTGCGGTAAATGTACTTTGCATGTTTTCATGAAAAGTCAAGACGAGTCAAGAGTCAAGTCAAGTTTTCTCTCGATTACACGCATAAGCATAACAATAATCCTATGCATGATACAGCTCCGTATAAATTCGAGGAAAGATTCAGGGGGTTAAACACTCACGAAATTTTTAACATGTGTGTGTTGTGTTGGGTGTTCATCATTGTAGAATGCATATGCATCGTATGTCATGTATAATAATAATGTATCATATGCCACTCGGAATAGGGAATAGAGAATCCTGAATCTTGATACACGGGGAAGAAATATGAAATATCGTATCGTATTGTCTTTTAACCCTCGACGTCCCATTCTTTGTTATCAGGATCATTATATGTAACAAGTTGACTGAGAATGAGGATCCATAATTTTTGATGTTGTTTAATCGTGGGGTCAGGTATGCGGTTGATGGTTGATACAACTCGTCTGTATACTGTACACTGTACACTGTACACTCTGTCTATGTTACATGTACAGAGTTTAGTGTGTAGGGTGAATATTACTGCAAAGAAAGGTCAGCTCTCTCAACTCATCAATCTGGTTAGTAAGGCAAACAAGCCATGCTATACTATGCTATAAGTCGTATCATCTTCTTCATCTCTATCGTGAAAATAAATGTAGTACACTCTACACACACACACACATGAAAAGTACATTATATTATACATACCTTTTGAGTTTTGAGTTTTGTGTTTTGCGTAACATTTACTAGACGTTGAGAGTGGACATACAAGATACAGGTGCAAAATTTTTATATGGTTGCATCGTTCACGTAACTAAAAACCACAGCACACAAGAGAGGGAAACAAATCTTTTCATGTACTTTTCATGTTGAGATGATGGTGAAATGAACACTATTACCTCAATTTTCCTGTCGAACAGAATTATTACTCAGTTTCTAGGATACAATTACGATATATAGGTGACTTTGTACCTTGACATTGAAATTGACGATTGACATTGATCCCACTTCTTTTTTTTATTATACGTGTTTCAAGTTTTCAAGTGATATATGTATATGTTATATTATGTACGTTGATGGTTGATGCATAATTTTTTAATATTTGTCTTAAATCTGGACTTGCCTTTTTCCTTTTTCATTCAAACAAGTATACAGTTTTACAACATACAACATACAACATACACGACGTACACGTGTAATACATGGAAATTGTGTCAATTTTTTACCTCATAAAAATCACAGATTTCATCCTGTATGCTGTATGCATCATACTTTATTGTACTTTATGCATTTTGCATTTTTATGTAAATGGTTTTCACATGTGTCACTCTTTTATGCATAATATATTTAGTGCATATGTGGAAATGAATGTTTATGTGTTTATTCTATAAAATGAGTTCAAGATTCAAGACAGTTGAAAACTTTTCCGTAGTATATAAAGGAATCGCAAAAGTAATTTGTTTAAAAAAAATTAAAAGAGACATGAGAATTTTAAATCCAAAAGGTATTAATTAAGAGCCAAAAATAAAAATGACTCCAACATCTTAATAGTATTCAGAAGGAAAGGTGTAGAAAGCTTTCTTTCTTCTTGGATCTTCGATGTTAGATTTTAGACTTGAAAGCTCAGGAAGACAGCAGGCGAGAAATTAGAAATTTAGGGACAAGTAGCGTGGCTAATAAATGAGTCACATGGGGATTATTCATTATTCATGCATTAGACATTTGCTCATTTACTCGAGAGAAAAGGAATCATTGGTCTTCTACTTTGGTCCTATACTAAATGGTAAATGTTAAAGTGAAAGGACTTTTAACTGGCTTTAACTTGGAGAAAACAACGACAAAGTTCTCCACTGGTCAACTTGAGTTTTTGTTTCATCAACAATAGTCTAGTTTTTTCTTTAATACTTTTTAGCTTTTAGTATTTGAATGAAAGTAGCTTACGTCCAAAAAATTATGGTTATTTAACTACCGTAGTGAGTATATTACAACATTAAAAGATTATGACTTGTGAGTGTAAAGTATAGGGCATACTTACGTACATTTTTTCCACCACTTGTGCCCCGTTTCTCTGCTGTACACCTTACAATACACAGTACACAGTCTGTCCAACAATCAAAGATAAGGATCAAGTATCAAGTGGACATAAAGTTTTTTTTTTCATCCTCTCTCATTCTCATCTCTGGAATCTAAGACGACTAGGCTGTAAAGTGTAAAGTGCCGAGTGTTAAACCACTGACATAAAAACTGCATGGGGTCTACTTTTCTCTTCGTTTGTAATTTGTAACATACTTCATAATTCACATTTTTACTACAGCTAGAGCTAACAGCTAATGTATTACAGATTACAACATAGGTGCGACACTAATAATAACAAGTGTAATAATAATATTCTAATTCTTTATAGGGATGACCGTGTCAATTTCCATTCATTCTTTTACAGGATCGTAATAGTCGTAATAATTATTATTACTTATGTCGTAAAAGAATCAAATAAATATGTACACACGACACCAATTTAAGGTTTAAGAAGGAAATTCATCTTGAATCTTGAAGCTTGATACTTTTAATATTAGACGCAACAAAATTATATCAAATACCAAGCACCAAGTATATCAAGTTTTAGATTGAGGTTTAAGATAACTAAAAAGTAAATGTAATAATAAACAAAGTCTTCTATAATATTACACGATCCGACTTTTATGCAATTAAAAGAAAAAGGACAAAGAGAATAAACGACGAATACAGCTGATTATAGGTCAACAAATTTGTTTACTGGTGAGCTTTGAGTTAAGAGTTGGATTTCGGATGCTCAACATGTTAACTAAAGTAATTCTCACGTCACAATTTCTACAAAATACATATAAATTAACATTGAAGGTGGATGTTCTGTACCCTGTACTTTTAAATGTACGTTGTACGTTGTACAGTGTGCAGTGTATGACATAATACAAAATCTCATACCTTTTTGGTCTGGTCTGGTCTGGTCTTTTTGGCATCTCATTTTTCTACTACTATTGAGAATTAAAAATCTAGTATGAATGTTGTATGTATACGCTACCTTTTCTACGTTATTCCACACAGGGAGCAACTATGTATATACGATACTTGATACAGGATACATGATATATTATACGACTATGTAGACACTGAGTACACCTCTATCGTATATTTTTCATACCTGGTCACAGACTTGTTTCGTTTAAATCTCAAAACTCAAAGCTCAAAACTCACAGCTCAAAAGTAACGGAGAATGAAAAACTTGAAACTTGGAAGAGACTTTATCTTGTAATCAGTAATTGCTATTCATTCAAGTCCAAGTCCAAGTCAGAGTCAGAATGAAAAATTCCTTTACAAACAAGGAAATACAGAGGGTCTATCTTGTACAATGTACAATGCACAGTGTACTTTGTGCCAAATATTCTATCGCTGAATATTGATGAATACATTACATTAGAATTCTATGAGGTTTTTCTATACTCTCATTTCATCTCGAACGTTTGGAGTTTGGAATAGGGCAATTTAAATAGCGTTCATACTTCATACATGTATGACTTTTCTTTGGACTTTGGAGAGAAAGCATAAATTAAAATTAAGATTAAGATATTTAAATTAAAACCAGAGTCATTTCTTCTCTAATATTTTCTGGCATACGAATCACTACAATTATTATTGCACATACGATGCATAATACATGATACATGATACGTGATGTAGGCTAATGCTTGCAAGTATTATTCCGTATTCTAAACAGAATACAAAATACACAGGACAAGCTCATACTGATGCTAAATTACAATACAAATTATAGCAATCTTCATCAATTTGCATGGAAATAAACTTAACCTGTCAACTTTCAACCCGCATTTACTATCTTATTATTATGCATTTTGAGTTTTGAATTTTGAGCAGAGCTTCATTTTTCATGATATTATACTTGCAGGTTTAAGCGTATACCTTTTTTGTCCTCATTTTCCTATTTCCTAGTTCCATTTACAATCAAAATAGAAAATAATATTTAAATAAAAATAATAATAATACTAATTATTGACTTTTCTCTTCTATTTACAGATACGTCTCATACAACCCCAAATATGAAAACATTGTTTATGGACTTCAAGGAGCCGTGGATCACAAATTGAAGGGTGGTGACTGCAGTGCCAGATACGTCTGCTCAGATGTACCTTCTTTGTAAATTAGACAATAGACAAATCCAGCTTCTGAACTATGAAACTAAGAACTAAGAATATGTAGGCCAATAGGTGTTTTTTTATAATATGATGTATTTTATTAATTGATATGTACACATGAATGTACGAATGAATGTTGTTGTTTTGTTTTGTTTACTTTGTTTTCATTCTGTACTTGGATTTTTTTTCCTTCTTGTACAGTCATGATTACAATTTGAATTTTACTAAGTTATGAAAAAAATATTACATCTTTTCTCCTCTTCTTCATTCTTGAGTCTTGAGTCTTGAGCCTTGAGCAATCAAAAACCAACATAGCTTTTTACTAGATGAAGATGAAGATGAGAAATGAGAAAAACCATCACTACCACAGATGAGAAGGTGATCAGAGGATGACAGGGAAATCCTAGATAAATAAAATCAAGTATCTTTGACTATGTGATGAGCCATACCAAGTAATACTATTGTAAAATATGTCAATAGGCAAATGCAGTTAAGAGTTAAGAGACTTTGAAAGATTAATTTCTTACTACTTGAGGATCAATTGGTCACTTGGTATAGCTCATCATAATAAATTGGTGATTGAAGCATGGTACATTGTTACATATTGAGCTTTGAAAATACGATATGTATGCGCCAGAGGACAAAATCACTTTGATACTTGAAGATATTTGACATTTGGATGTTTTTTCATGTTACTTTGATTGTTGCTAATAATCATCTTGTGCACTTTGCACAAATGCAGATTGTAAGAGTTTTGAGTTTTGAGTGAATGTTTTTTTTTGAATGAAAAAAGGTGAATGTGTGTTGAACTGGGGAACTTAAAAGACATGAGATGAAAAGGAGATGAATTCTTTTCATGTCTTCTTATATTTACTACATAAATGTATGAATTAGGAGAGAGCGTCCAACAAAATAGGAAAATATATGAAAAGTGCTACAAGAAAAGGAGAAAAAAATAAGCACAAATTATATACACAAAGCTTTTGTGTTACTAAAAAAACTGGACTACACAGATATTTAACAGTGAGGACGCGGTGAAGAATATTAATTGTTAATGTTAAATGTACTAATTAATCTTTGCTATTTGCTAATAGGGTAAAAGGATTTTATGCACACACACACTATATTTCACTCAATGTTTCTCTCTATCTAATTTCTAACGTCTAATGTCTAATGTCATTGTCTATACCTAAAATACGAATGAAAATGAAATCTTGAACAAACTTAACCTTTTTTTTATTTAGCGGACTGTAATTAGTAATTATATTATAAATGGTATCATCTGTTTCTATTTCAATTTTCAAGTTTCAAGCTATTTATACTACAATTCTTCTTTTTTTCCAGTTTTGGGGTTAACAGATAAAATTTAAAATCAAATTCCAAAAAAACACTGTAAAATTTTAAATGTGTATAAATCATAAATGATGAAAAAAATGGACATAGACGCTTAAACCTTATACATATTTTGTTTTGAGTATGGAATATGAAATATGGCACAACTAATGCAGAAATATAGTTATAAAATATAAATAAATAAAATAATATAATATAAACTTTTATATCTATTTTTTGATAATGGAAGTGTTTTCGTATTCGTATTCGTATGTCAAATACTAAATACATGAAACTTTTTTATATAGAAAAAAAAGAAAAGAAATATAATAAAAAAATACAAATGGGTCAATAGATCAGAACACGAGAGTGAAGAGTGAATGTGGTGCACGGACATTTGGTGTAAAACTAAAACTAATACATAATACACTATACAAAATATTATATTACATACAACATGATCACGATAATAAAATATACGAGATACAAAAACTCGGTTTAGCATTAAACTTTTAATGCACTCACAAAAAACACACACACAAACACACATTCACATATATCACAAGCACACCAATATTTCTAGTTTTTACTGTAAACTGTAAACTGAAAATTTACAGCACCACACACACACACACACACAGAATCGAGTTTTTTTATCCGTGCTCCAAACACAAATAAAATACATTGTGCACACCATACACATTCTATATTCTATACAAACTATTGTACCTTCCGATTCCAATCCAAAATCCAAACCAACCAAAAATGTTATTGTTATACTTAAGAAATACTTTTTGTTTTGTTGAACCGTCTGTGTATTAGTAATAATATAATGTTGATTTTTTGTTTGTTTGTTAATTTATATTTACGTTGTTATTCATAATAATTACTATTATTATGGTTGTTGTCTATTTGTTATATATGTACGTACATCGTTTTATCATGTCGACGAAAGGAAAAATGAAAATAACTGGACTAAAAAAATCCAGTTCTTTATTCACTAATTAGTTAATTTGTTTTTTTTAAAAAAAGTCCAGAACTAGAGTCCCGTGGAATTTGTAAAACGCAAAACGACATAATATACATATTGTGTATAGTTTTGGTCAAACCTAAATGAGATTGTTTTTTTTATTAAACACACGCCAATATAAAATATAAAATGTATAATACATATCAAATATAAATATATTTTGGAAAGAAGGAAAAACTACATGCAATAAAAAGATGGAAAACATTTTTGTACAAAAGTTAAAACCGCTTTCACTTATCTATTCTAATGTCTCTTCTTCTTCCTTCTTCTCCTGTCTGCACCATTCAATTTTTATTTACACGCATTTGTCACATTTCACACATTTATTTTTCACTTTGCACCCCCTTGAAATAAGATTAAAAAAATAGTTTGTCAAGTATCAAAACTATCTATTAAGCATTTCATGCACCATGCAACATGCAACATGCACCACAAGCTTTATGCACAACATTTGTTTTAATTTGAATAGTTATTTGACTTTCTTTCATTTCACTCAACTCTTTTCTATATATTCTACGCACACACATGTGTATTTAGCATTTAGTAAGCATTTTGTATTTTTATACTTGCATGTAATCCCCAATGCTCAATCTTCTACCTTTCTTTGCTCATGTGTGATATCTGATATCAGTTGGAGTAAGTAATTTGCACGAATGAATGAATGAATGAACAAATGAAATTGTTTTTGCACATTTCAAATACCATGATTCATGGTGATGATAAATAAAAGTAAATAATACATTTGTAGATAGCATTTTATTAAATATCATTGCACATGTATTCTTTATTCTTTTGTATCTTTGTACTTTAGAGTTGAAAGAAAAAATGAGTACAACAAAATAACGACAGCTGAGAGCTCTTTTGAGTTTTGAGTTTTGAGGAACAATGTCGTGAGCTTCATATTAAAATGATTTACTTTTATAGTTTTATGACGCACATCTCGAGAAATTCATGTGCTCTTTTATTATGATATATTTCACTTACTTTTTTACTTATCCTTAATCCTTAATGTATGGGACATGGTACATACTTTTGCTATACTGTATAATGTGTGTGATGTTTCGGCAGTCGGCAGTTGTCAAGCAACGATTGTATGATAACTGACAACTGCTAAGAGAAAGAAAAACAAAAAAAATCAGTCAATTTATAACACGATAAGGTAATCCAATACCAATCCATACCAATAATTTTCCTCTTTGAGGTATGCACATAATGTATTAGTAGTATTAGGAATAAGAATAATTATGGTGATTAAAGATGAGAGTTGGAGTGTTTATGTGAGTATGTGTGTTGCCGACTCGTTTGTATTGTAATTTGTAAGAGTAATAAATATGATATGAAATATTAACAAGGGTCAAAAATTTTCTTTTACTCAATACTCAATAAATTGTTGATGCAGACACTTTTTATCAATGCATATTGGAAATTGGAATGTATTATGTATGTACATTTAATTCTGTTTAATTACATTGTATACTTCATAGTACATGATATAGAAGCATATAGCATAATATAATATTGTGAAACTCTAGACAATTTGAGGTTTGACTTTTACCCAGAAGGTAGAAAATCCATGCATCTTTATTTATTCTCAGATTATCCTTTTCGTCATTATCATACATCATGCATCATATACAGTACAACAATAATAGGTACTGGTTTTATTTACATCCACATTTCACATTTCACCAATGCCAATGAAGTGGAAATAATTCCCAAAAAATGATGAAAACGAATGAAGTTTTTTGCCCATTAGCATATTCGTACGATAGTCACAAATTTCACTTTAATATCATGTTATGTTTACTATAATTAATATTTACTGCTCTGTTGCTGTTTTATATGGGAAATGGTAAACTAAGAATCTTATATCTTTTTGTCTCTTCTTCGTTTTCTCTTTTCCCCATTCGCTGAAAAAGGCATAGATTTCGTTCCTCGATCCAAAGTCCAAAGGAAATATACAAAAGATCAAAAGTAACAATAATTATTAGTTTTAATCCATCTTTCTTTACACATGATACATGATAGATAAATATGATAGTTTTGGCCTTCTTTTTCTGAATGAAGATGAAATAATAAGCATCTTGATTTTTGGCATTTGGCATTTGGATTTTGGGTGTTTGATGTACCAATTTTGCTACTGGACTTGAAACTTGAAACAAATCAAGAATCAAAAGTGCACGTAAAAGTACAAGAATAAATGGCGTTAATAATTTTTTCAAGCTTTGCATGTACATAATAGCATCATAATATCCTCATAAACTGCACAAATGTTCCACCTGTCTTCCTTCTCTTTGTATTTTTCTGCAATTGTAATGTGCGTGTTGGCACTGTGTTGTGTGTTCTTTAAACTGAAGTGTTCTCTTTTTGTACTGTATACTGTAAAAAGATGAAGATGAAATGTACAAGTAAATTGTACAGTCCAGTTTGTAGGTCTTCTGTTGAAACTGAAACTAGGTAGAGTTTTTTTTTGTGTATGAAGGATGAGTGTTCTATGTTGTATAACCCAATTCTGTACAAATTTGACACATGATGTAGAAAGTATTAATCAAGTGGTAAAAGCTAAATCATAGATATTAGATAAAAAAAATACAAATTCCTACATGTGTTTTTGTATGATTAAATCAAAAAATCATAAAGTTGACTGTCTGCTATCTCTATCTGTATTTTAAATTTGATGTTGAAGCTTTTCCTTCTTTTTTTCAAGCCTTATCACTCTTTTTCATATTACGCCCACAATACACAATACAACACACATATCGTACAAAGTACAAATGTACATAGTAAAACTCACAGGTGAAAAGGCATGCACAATGCACATATTGTGTATGTTATTGTACATGTCTGCATAAAGATATTATAAGTGATGAAGATGCATCGTTGATCATCGTTATCTCTACTCATCATAAAATTGAAAATCTTTTTGCTTTTTGCTTTTTACAAATTATTAAAAGTGGTCAAAATTGTGAAATAAAATGATTTGATGATTGTATATTACACACATTTTGTTTTCAACTTTTACTCATTCCATGACTTTTTGACCTTCGTGACTTGTTCTTCCTCAAGTTCTCGGTCAATCATTAGATATTAGATGTTCAACGCTCAACATTGAAGCGAATGCAAGGTGTTTATGTACAATGCACACTCATTTATGTATACATACATTTGCTGTACGGATTTGACAAAGACAAACTACCACACACCATGCCATATGCCGTGCATCTCCAAATCTTAAGTAGAAGAAAGAAAAGAGACAGGAAATCTTAATTCAGAATTCAGAGAGCTCGTTGCTTTCAATTTTATGTTGAATGTTGAATGTCCAAGCTCAAAGCTCAAATCTCAAAGCACATGTAAAAATTTGGGTACAAATCATTGAAAATTCGTGAAAGAAAGTTTTTCAATTTTCATCTAATACCTAATATTATTGTCAAAATACATGTACATTATTTGTTACAAGTTACAACATACAAGTTATAGCAGAAGCTATTCAAATAATTTAAACAATTTCTCTAGCATCTCGCCGTGTCTTGTCGTTGTTTTGTGATGACAGGCGTAATAATTCTTCATTCTACACTCTACACAGTGACACAAAAAAGAAAATTAAATTTTACGACTATTATTGGTAATCAATATCTTTGTACGTTACACACGTTAATTTGCAATTGTGCATCCTTTCTTTTCATGCACTTCTTCCTTTTCTCTTTTTTGTCCTACAACCTACAACTTTTGACTTTTATTCATAATTCATGCCTTTTGGATTTTTTTTACAAATTTATTATTTGTTGACATTTTGTTTTTTTTCTTTATCTTGCCCATACCAAAGTTTTCATTTAATTAAATGCAAATTCTACATCATGAGTTATGAAGAATAAAGAATAAAGATACAACAAAAATATAGAAAATAGAATACAAAATATAGGTGCGTGGAGTGACTTACTGTTTACTGTTTAATGTTGACTATTGTAAATTGTAAATTACAACTTGTAGGTTGTGAACATTCTCTTGGTCCTTTGACATTAGGACATTACGGATTACGGATGAGTGAAAATAAAATAAATAAAGGATGATGATGATGACGGTGTATAACCAGTAGTACATAATACATAATATTACATACATGTTGTAGTAGTTGCTTAGTTATTGCTCAGTAAATAATTCCAAAAAGTTGATTTTTGTCTTTTTTCATCAGCTCTGTTTCCCTTGACACTGCCACTGCTCATTGCTGAAGCTGATGCTGGGTAAAGGGTAAAATGTAGAGAATGTGCAATGTGCAGTAATAAATCATAAAGTTGAAAAAGTCGTATGTTAGTTTGTATTGCGTATTGCGTATGGATTGTAGATAGTAGATATTACATAGTACATAATTGTAGCTGTAGTTTAGGAGGGTTTCTGGTTTCTAGTTCTTGTATCTCGTAGATACTTTTGTGTATTGTAACTAGAAAATATGCAAATTCCTGCAGTCCCATCACCTTTGCAGTAATAACGGCAACATTTTTATGTGTAGTGTGTACTGTAGGTATGTATTATCATTATCAGGTATTCTAGCTCCTTGTAACCAGCCAACGTTTGTAGTTTCTACTTTCTACAAAGTACAGAACGCCAGAGATTTTAATTTGTAAAGACTAAAGACAGTTTTTAAGTGGTACACTTTACACTGTATTATCATTGGAATTCTTGTAGTACTGTCCGCATAAATAAATAGGTTAAAATCTTGCGAGTATGGAAAAAAATGTTTGTAAATTTAAATCAAATGCATAACAAATAGCAATGTATAATGTATTTTTAACCCGTCATTTTGAGGTTTCTCATCTTAGTTTCGTAGCTACTGAAATTATCGGTTCAAATGATGAATGATGGCAATAAAATGTGTAATATTCAACTCAGTGTTCATTAGAGAGTATTTTACATGGGAATATTATTGATCATGGTCAAGATCATCATAGTTCTTTTACGTATTTATCATTCTTTTCTGTTTAATTCTTCATACACAAATTTTATGTTATCTCTAATAATTAGATATTTACTAAGGAAATTAAAATGGATAATACTTTATTAAATGAATTGTCTCCCTCTCATACAAAAACTCGTATACGATATACGATATACTCAATAATCAATACTCACACGTACATATTTACATACATTCATACACATACAAATCTCATCATTCCATTCAATTCTCAATACTCAATACGAATAATCTTATGTCTAAGGTTCCGGGTTTTGTGAATGAATTTAATGATGGAATCAGTGGTGATTCAAATTTAAAATACTCAAATACACGAAATCGGGTTAAAAGTTAAAATATCAATAATATATTCTCTATTAGATATTTAGAATTTTTGCAGTTTAATAAATAATAAAACATTTACTGGTAACTGTTTAGTGTTTACACACTGTTTTGTTTAGTATACTAAAATTTTAGACATTACAGTAATTACGGGGGAAATTATTACACACATTGTACTTTGTGTATATACATATGTGTGTATTTCCCATTACATTTTCCATACTAACTCTTGACACTGTTGACATCACATTCTATGTATAATTTACTTACTAAAAATAATTACCAAGTACGAAGAATTCCTAGATTAATTTTTGTATATATATTATATTTATGTACAACGAGAACTGACTTTTGTGACTTATTTTCCCTTAAACTCAAGTATATACATACATTTAAAATTAGTTCATGTATGTAGCATAATATTATACTATCAATTATTAGTATAAACATAAATCTTACCATCTTTTTTGTATCATCATTTTTTTTTAAATATTTAAATACAAGTTATTTTGTACAACTATAATATTTAGAGTTTTACGAGTAAAAGTTGTACCTGTCTGACTTTTGACTATTTAAACAGTATTTTAGCTATAAAGTTTACAACTAATACAATGTACTTTATTCTAGTACATGGTGGAACACTCTAATACAAAAAAACGGAAAGCAAAACGGAAATAATTTTCAAAAACATAAAAAAATAAAAATAAATTTAAAAAATAAACCATGTAAATATTATACGAGAAAAAAAAGGGTAATTCAAACTCATAATCAAACGGATTTTTTTCGTCCTCTTTACTTTTAGATAGATACGTTTGTCGTTTGTAGTTTGTACTGCTCTCAAATCGTAAATCTCAAATATACAAATCCTATTTCATAGTTTTTTGATTTTTCTGTATGAATTATGAATAGATTTTAATCCATGTTAAAGTTGAAACAATTCCACACACTCATTACTCAAGTGTGATTAAACATCTTTTGACTAGGCTTTTAAGTTTTTAATGAGTAGTATAATATAATACTTTAGTATTTAGTAGTGTAATTAATTAAAATTTAAGCTATATCCACATTTAATTATATCTATATCTACGCATGTACGATTATATGAGTATATTATGTATATTATGTATACTTTGTATAGTGTATTGTTTTATATAGGATTGATATATAAATATAATAATGGTAGTAATAATTAATGAATTGATCAATTAATTATGTTTAGTTAATATATTTATATTAAGTGGGTTAAGTTGCACTAGAATTAGAATTGGGGGGTGATGTGGAACTATCTTCTTTGTTGAAATAGTAGTCTGTGTAGTAGAAAGGGTAATTCGTTGGAGCAGAAGAAGTTTCAGGACCCGTTGAGGCGCCTACGGATACAGCCGCTGTAAATTGTAAATTGTACACACATGAATGAATGAATCAATGAATTTTATTTATCACTAAACATTAAACAAGAGATATTGGCGATTGGAGATTGTAATAATTTAGAATTAGATAAATCAATCTTTTTTCATTTCACCAGCAGCAGTACTAGTAGCATAATTGCAATATTTTATAAAACCACAAGAACTCTCAAGTAATTTTTAATGTAAATTAGTAAAGTGTAAATTGTACCTGCAAGAGCAGCTGCAGCGGCGGAATAACTTGGTAGACTGTTCATGTCTGATATTGGAGCATCGGTGTTAGGTTTTGAGGGTGATGATGATGAGAAGTATTCATACGGAGAGCAGAGTGGAGTGTCTTGTTGTACCATTCGTCCTCCACCGTGTTCAGACTCCCTAGATTCCCTGCAAGCAAACCAAGCTTCAAAATTTTATTTACGATCTGTCCTTTGTATATAATTGTTGCTCTTGATTGTATTCAGTATTAAGTATTAAAGTATCGTACAAAAGTATTATTATCATTATTGATATTGATATTGATATCATTATTATTGTTATCAGTCCTCCTAATCCAAATTTTATAGCCCTACCCATAGCATCCTGTCTAATTCCTGAAACGGCCGACATGTTTGAAGCTGAATGAGGCATGGAGAAAGGTTGACCCATTGAAGGATATGAACCAGTTGTCATCTGAATCACCAATACACACATTTAGTATTTAACATAGAAAATTAGAACAATTTCTACCATAATATTAAATATGCTTTTGATAGTCAAGTATACGAGAAATATGATAACATAAATATTAAAATACTACATTACACACCTGAGGATATCTGTTCATAGTGTTGATAGAGTTAATGGTTCCCCCATGTGGATAGTGCTGATAGCCTCTGCTAGCCGTTGGGTAGATATTCCTCATCATGGCTCCATTACAAGGTGGAAGAACGGAGGGTGCTAATGCCTTTTGTAATTGTTTTTCTTGCTTCCTGCACAGACAAAGTCAAACAGAGAAAAGAGAAACAGTTGTTATTTGTTTTAAAAACAAACAAACTTTATATAGACACTAAATACATCTTTGACTTTGACAGTGTAATTACAACTTGTGCACAATGTAAACAATCTTGAGAAACTTGAATCTTGAATCTTCAATTTTAAATCGTGACTGTCCACGACAAGTTGATCAATTAATATAAAAAATGTGTCTTATTCCTTTTATTTCTTCTTACCTATATTTTGCTCGACGATTTTGAAACCACACTGAAAAACACAAAAGCAAAAACAAAGAAATTTATTAGTTTATATTCAGATTCAGATTCAGATGGTGTTCCATTATTTATTATGCACTATACATTAGACATGATAGCTGTTAGCATTATTCCCACTATATCATAACTTACAACTGGTTTTGTATTCTGTATTTTGTATTCCTCTCATAAATTATAAATACACTTACCCTGAAGATGTTGAAAGTAAGTAGAAAGTAGGAAACAAAATGGTTGATCCAAATCCATTGAAAAGGGAAAGCAGTAACAGGAACATACAAAACACAAACAGAGAAACAAAAGTTTTATCATTAGTATTTACAAGATGCAAGATAACACACACTGTAGAGCTTGAAATTTTGAAAATCTAAATGTATGACAAAATGCACATGGTGTACATTCATTATTCACTAATGGTAAAAGTTAAAAGTATTTCACCCTGTTCACACTGTTCATAAAAAGAGATGCAGACACAGAACAGCCACGTATAACTAGGTGAATATTATTGTATTAAAGTGCATGTTGAATTATATCTAATCTGAGTACAATGTGCAATGTACATTGTATGTGTCTTCTACATGGTTAGAGCATGAAGGAAAATACACTGTTTCGAAATGTATACAAAGTACATGATTTGTAGGGAATGAAGAATGAACGTAGATATACAAAGTATGTACAATGTATGGTGTAAAGTGTAAAGTATGTAGGATATGTTGTCTACAGCTTCTAGAATCTAGAATCTAGAGTCTAGAATCTAGAGAAAGGCCGTCTCTTCCTAATCTGATGACTGTGATGTTCATTTGATTTATTTTCCTCATTACGTTCACAATTTGAACTCGTCGAGGCATGAAATGCTTGTAAAATAATTTCAGGTAATGTAATAATATCAGTTTCCATTGCATTGGCATTGGAACTGGCACTGGCTCTGGTATTGTGGAAATCTTGGTGTTCAAATTGAATGCTCTAGTGGGGAATCAACCAAAAACACACACACACACACCCACACTCTTTTTTTTGAAACATGTGTATTGAGTATTGTCTATACTTACATAAATCTATTTTCTACATTTACTATGGATATCAAGAATCAAGAATCAAGAATCACGATCACAGTCACAAATCCAAATCCACGGTGAAAAAAGGAAAAAATAGTACAGAGAAAGTAGAAGAAAAGATTCTAGATTCTAGTTTCTCGAGGTTCTTGTGGGTTCAAATCACACCAAATATTTAGACTGTTACCATTCATTAGTGTGCTTCTTTCCTCATTCTTTCAACCACTTTTCTCCCTCTGTTGGGTTGGTTTGATTTGGTTGGGTTTGGTTAGTTTTATACGTACAATGTACAATGTACAGTAGTAGTTAGGTCTCAGTTTGAGCGTCAGTTGAGCAATCAGTCAAAGTCATGCAAAACCACTAGTTTAATCAACTTGAGAGTAGTAGGAACTTGAACCTCCTTGTGCCGGATACTACACACTTTACACAAAGATGGATGGATACTTGTACTACTCATTTCTTTCCACAAATATAATTATTCTAATTTAACCAACTCTTTGACGATTTTAACTCAGTTAAACTCGTCGGTAAATGTACCTCATGTATGTACGTAAGTAAATATCAGTAGAACATAGAAGAGCACGCAAGAGAGTCATATTTTCCTATTCAAACCACACTGCTTAAAAATGTTTGAAATATTTGTACTGTAGAATGTAGAACAGATGGAACCTACTAAAAATTATCTATACGTATTGACATTGACTTTATAAAGGTTTCAAATTTGAAACTATCTATAAAATATAAAATGAATAGTGAACATTCTAATTCAAATTTTACTTGTACAAGCTGACGGAGGATCTAAAGCAAAACGACCGTAATTTATTACATTAGTATTATTACATGAAACTCAATCAAAACATCACACCACCACATCAAAAACCAAGTAAATCCAATTCAAACTTTTGTCTAACCATTTAAATTTCTTTCTAGGTATTTCTTAGCATTCCTCCACTTCTTTCATCCATCTGTACTTAATACTTAACTATTTAGTCACTTATTAAAAAGTATTGAAGTCACTGAAGTAAAAAGTATTAAATATTAAAATACTAGTAAAAAGCGCGGATTGACTCATTTCTGATTTCTGGTTTCCGACTTTAAGACATGAATTGATAAATAAATGTTTTTTAACTTATTAAATACTTTTTTACTTGTATCATTTTGTCTTTTGTAAAAGAAAGAAGGTGGGAATGAAAAAAAGTGTGCATCATATCAAATAGATGAAAATATTTCTGTGTATGGTGTATGGTTAACTACAAAGCCAAATATTACATGAAATGAAGATATCATGTGGCTCAAGTTCCAATTCCAATTCCGAGTCCAAATAGAAAGTACAAAGTACGATAGAACTTGGGAAGAGAGGAGCTCAAAACAAAATCCAAAATCCAAAGCCATGTATTGGAATCGGAAGACAGTTGGAGTTGGAGTTGGAGATGAGAGGCGAGGGAGAAGATGAGAGGAAGAGAAATGAAGGAGACTGAGACTGAGACCGAGACAGAGTTGGAGATATGGAGGAAAATAGAAATAGAAATTCTCAACTTTCGTCCTCCTCCTCGTCGTTGTAGTTATAGTTGTCGTCGTTCTCGTCCTTATCCTCGTCCTCGTCGGTATTGAGCTTGGGAAACCCTTGGGAAACTACACCGTCAAATGGAAAGCCTAATTAAATTATGTGTCCTATCACTGTGGAACTGTGCAACTTCATTCTCCAATCCCTTGTTCTCATTCTCATCCTTGTCCTCTCATCTCTCTCATCTCTCTCATCTCTCTCATCTCCCTCTCTTTCTCTCGTTCTCTTTCTCTTTCTCATCTTAACAATATATCTACAAATACTCAAGTATATCCACACACACACATACTTAGATGAACATGAACACGAACCATCCCACTTACACACTCTCACTCACACTCACACATTTACTTTACTTTATCTTACTTTATGCGCTTTCTGACAATTTTCCCACTTTTTCACTCCCCCAGTCAGCAAATAATAATACAAAACAGAAAACTAGAAGATCTAGAAATATATTCCAATACAAAGTCTATGTGTGGGCTCGGAAATCTAGAAACTAGAATCTAGAATCTTTGTACTTTGTACTTTGTATTCTGTGACAGTTTTTTAAGTACAAAAAGTATTATCATGATTACCTTTTTCATGTGTCTATTTTCCTATGCTCTGGATTAATATTTTCAAGGTTTCATATTTAAGCAAGGCTTTTCTCTTTTGGAGAAAAATTATAAATTTTACTCTTGAACCCTTTATAATTTCGGATGAAAAGTGTTTCTAAGATTACTAATTCAAAAACTAATAGATGACTCATAATTCGGATTGACCGGACTTTTTAAGATATGGACAATGACAATGGCAAAATATTGTAAATGGTACATGGTCATAAAAAATCAAAAGTATCTGTAGACACATGAAAAAGGATAATATGAGGAAATAAATTTTGACATGGATTCTCTGTGATCTGAGATGTGCGTCTCTGTTCTCTTTTCTCTGTTCTACATGAATACTTGTAATCGTGACATCTCAACTCTCTTGTCATCTCTTTTCCCTTTGTCTTCCTCTCTCTTGTGGAGAAAGTTGAGAAGGAAAAGATGAAGAATGAAGAGGATGAACATTTCTAATGTCCAATGTCCAAGTGACGAGACTCTCAAAGTCTCAAAGTTGACTGGAGACTGGAGACTGGAGTTGAGTTGACCAGAATGAATTTGAGAGTTGGAGTTGGAGCTGAAGTTGAATCTGTCTGTCTGTCTGTCTTTGAAGAAGAAAATGGAGAGAGGATGTGGACAGATGAAGAGAAAGAAAGAAGGAAAGAGAGAGAGGGAGAGTGTGAGAGAAACTTGAACATTGAACACCGTCTTTCATTTCACTAGCCCCCCAGGGATTTCTCGGTATGAACTTCATATCAACTGGAACTAGAACTGGAACTGGATCTAGTTTTGGTTCTGGTTCTGGTTCTGAAAAACCCCGTTCTACGATACTACTACTATGTTAGGATTACGATTAGAACATGGAATGAAATGAAAGGCCAAAGGGAATGCAGCGCAATTCACCAACAGATGAGCATTACATTTCATTTCATTCGATTCTTGTTCTTATTTATACTCCATGCTCAATACTCAATACTCTGTATAAAACATATCGTAAATACATGTATCTGTGGTAGCCTTTTTACTCAATCTCGAAGAAAGAAAAAAGTTCTATGACTTTCTTTCGCTGTGTTGCCCACACAAGATGAAAATGTATGGTCAAAAACGTGAAGGCTTTGGTCTTAAGTATTAAAACAAGCATTTCTGCTTCCTGCAGAAAATAGAAAATATACTTACAAAAGACTTTTATTTTTTATTCTCCTGTATTGAGTCTTTATAGTGAATTGTGAATCGATAATCGTACACTTTCCTATCCGATTTTCAACTTTTAACCCTTGATGCATTTTATAACCATGTGATTAAAAATTTATGAGTAAAATGCCTCCACTCCCACACACATTTGAAAACGTCAGAAAGATACCAGCTAAAAAATATATACTTTTTATAAAAACTGAACTGTTAAATCCCTTTTAAAAGCTCAAAGTACTAGAAACTAGAAACCTTTCCAACTTGAATTTTAAAACGATTTAAACTTCTTTTAGATTACTATAGATATACATTATAAAATTCTAAGATTTATGTACAGGATTTCATAACCAAACCTCATTTTTGCACATGTTCAGTGACAGAAAAGTTATTTTAGACTGAAAAACTATGGAATAATTGTATGAACGGAACAAACTAAAAGTAGGATATAATATGAACTGGAAACTGGAAGATGATTAGTAAAGCGTTTCCGTTGTGTCAAACATCCTTTTTTCCTCCACTGGATGTACAATTCCTTATTAAACTTTAAAAGCGTCTTGGCAGTTTATGTGCAATGTACAATTTACAGCAAAGACCAAGGGTTTAGAAATGAAATTATGAAAAAAATATGGCTTCCTGAACAAACAGACGAGTACCTGTAAATTTGCACTACGCAAGTGTATACTCAAACTTTTTGCATAAGTGATAACGGAAGACTTGTAGACTAAAGGAAACCGGAAATCCGACATTTTCAATTCAAAACATTTACCTCCTTTTAAGCATTTTTTTATCCTTTTTACTGCTTCCTACACTTTTTAGTTTTTAGTCTGTCGCACATTTATTAGGTAAAAAGTAAAAATACACGTTTTGGAATAGTTCAAAATTAAGGTTGAGATTGCAACTATTTTGAAATAAAAACACATGAGAAATAAGAACCGGATTCAACTAAAAATTCAAAATTCAAAGCTCGGAATTTTTAAGAAAAAAAAAACACAAGAAAAGATAGAAAAATAAAACGCCCATGCTGATGATGGTGATAGTTGTTGATGCTTTCCTTTTGCATTTTACATTTTACATACTACCAACATTCTACATTTTAGATTCTAGATTCTATATTCTAGGTATTTTCTCCTCCATTTTTTCCATCCCATACAGGAGTTTGATGGAGGTTCTAGGTAAAAGTGTGTTTGTATACGTCCATGTCTATGTCAATGCATGTGTATGATAAATGATAAAAAAGGAATGACACAAAGTCACTAAATGTACAAGAAAGTAAAAGTAAAAGGTAGCTGGAACCTTTTTACTGATACTGTTAACATGAGTCTTTTACCATCTCTATTTTTCTCTCTGTCTCTCTTGTACATGCACTCAACTCTACTCAACTCAACTCAACCTTTCAAGGAAGAGTAGGAAACAGGAAAGAAAAAAAAGACTCAAGTCATCTTATGTGTAGACTATATAGGCTATAGAATATAGAAGGAAAGTCAACAAGTGAACCTTCAACTTGTTTCATAAAGGAAAAACTTTTACCTAGATTTTCACATACACATACACATACATTTACATTTACATGTACAATGAACATTTGCATCTTGGCATTTCAAAATGGAAAAATGAAACGGAAGAGGAGGAGGAGGAGGAGGGTGGGAAAAGACCATGTCGACGAGGACGACGAAGACAGGATCCATCACAAGAGTTTTCAACAACAAGTATCTACAATCTACAATATAGAAGTAAACATGAGTGCTTCTATATTATAATATAAAGTATAAAGTGATACATGTTACAGCTTATATATACACACATGTGTGTACAATGCATATAAAAATACTACAGAGAGAGAGAGAGAGGAGGAAAATAGGGAAGAAAGAACATCTGAGAAATTTCCTCTCTGAAAAAAAGGAACCCTGCTGAGTCCAATTCCAACATTCATTTTCAAATTTCAAGTGTAGCTTTCAGCTTTCTCCATCCTACACTAAATTCATACATGTACATTTCCTTTTACATTTCCATTTTTTATAGTCAAACTTAATTTGTTCATACACAAGGAAAAAAATCCTCCTTGTCAATTTTTTCTACTGTATTTTTCAATTCGACACAAATAAAAGGAGTGGCTATCTGGAAAAATAATAATTATTTTTCCGGTTCCTGCTGGAATCTGAAATTTAGAATATGTGATTTTATATTTTATTCATGTTCCAGAACAGAGAATGATAAAAATGAGTCACAAAAAAAAGAGCTTGTTATTTATGTATCTACAAGTAAAAAGGCCCGTCAAATGACGGGAATAAAACGGACTTCTTAACAAATCCGTATCCGTTGTGCGTGAATCGTTAGCTTTACCAAACTTTAGATATTCAATGTTTTTAAAACGGTGGCTACCATATTGTGCACAGCTTCCTCTGTTTTATTCACAGCGTTATCTCATATCCCAAATAATAGCCATTTCTCTTAGCCAGAGTAATAGCCATTTATCTTAGCAAGAGTAATAGCCATTTCTCTAGAGCGTGACTCCGACCCCGACGCCATCGGATACGGATTTTATTAGGGTTTAGATCTCTATTATCTATAATCTATAAACAAAATTCAGTTGAGTGTATAAACTGTACTAAAAACTACAAACTCAAACTAGAAACATAAAACATTTAACAATCTTTAAAAAACGATGGACAAAAACAGACAAAGTATTTTGTATTTTGTATTTCACGAGTCATGAGCAACAACACAAAGAAAGAAAGAGAAAGACACACAGAGAGTGTAGTGAAAGTATAGTGAAATGTGACAGTCAACTTCTTCCTCTTATTCTTCTTCTTCTTGGTCTTCATGTTGGGCTGTAAATATATATTTGATGTGACTGGATGCTTTTATTTCTACGTAATTCCCATGTTTTGGGATAGGGACTTTGCATTTTGCATATTCCCTCTTTAAAGTACATGTGAAAGCTGAGAGTTCTATGTTGGAAGTTGGAAGTGGGAAGCAACAGGGAAATGTAAATGGTAAATGGGATGATGCACATACGATACATGGATAGATATTTATTGTTGTATTTTCTATTTTGTACATTGTACGTTGAATTGGGTATTGTGTGTTGTAATGTATAGGTACACATGGAAGAATACTGTGTTAAAAGCCGACACTGGTACTGACACTGGCTCTGGCTCTGGCTGTGGATCTCTCCTGTCTTTACACAATGTACAAAGTACAAAGTAGTATAATAGAGAAAGGAGACCTTGCAGTCAAAGTGGAAGTGGAAGAGTTGAAACAAGAAGCTAAGAGTATAAGAGAAGAGAAAGAGTAGGCCCTTTCTCTCTTTCTCTCTTTCTCTCCGCCTCTGTTTTTCCTACAGTTTTCCTAGTAGTACTTACTATCCAATGTATGTATATTATTGTAGGTTGTACATTGTACATGTAGTTTCTTCCATACCAAGCCATACCATTCCAAGCCATTTCAGTCCAGGGTCGTCGGCAACCGGCAACCGAACCGACGCTCCCATTCTGTTCCATTTCTGTGCCTGTCTTTTCTTTTTCTCTCGATTGAGTGGAAAAGAGAGAGAGAGAGAGAGAGAATGAGAGATGAGACGACAGAAGAGAAGAAGAGAGAGAGGAGCACAACAGAGCTTTTAACGTACGTAAATTAGATTTAGCCTGGCAAGCTTAGGAATAATGGAGGGTTTGCATGAAAGCCTTTTACTCTTTATCAACTACTCACAAAACTATGAGTAGTTGCTCTTTCTCTTTCCATCCAGAATCTAGAATCTAGAATCTATCTATCTATCCAGTCAGCCAACGATCCATCCATCTCCCTTTCTCTCCTTCTCTGTCTATCTAACTAGTACAAACTACAAACTACAATCCCTTCTTATTTGTATATACACTGTACACTGTACACAGAATTTTGGGAGGAGATGAAGAGAAACGAGAACAGTGTGTATATTTTGTACGGACTGTGGACTACGGACCATCAACCATTATATTTTATATTATAGTCGCCGTCTTTTACTTTTAGGTCCATATTCACTTCCAGTTTCCTCCGATCTCCGCTCTTTCTCTTCCTCTTTCTATTGTACTTGTTATTGTTCTTGCTTGTTCATTTTCATTTCCATACTCAAGATTCAAAACTAAATAGTCCCCGAGTAACGGATACATGATACATCCGACATTCGGTGTACAATATACAGAAAGCACACAACAAAATACATTGGATATTTCAGCCTTTAAAAAACTTTATGTGTAAAAACTGGAACAAGAAGTTGGAAAAGTTTCTCAAAATCGGAATATCCCGCATCAAAGTTTCCGGCCGGATTCGGTTAGGATTTATTGCAGCCGAATTTTGGCCCGTTTTTCGGCCGAAAAGTTCAGAATATGAATAAGAGCCCATGCAGTTGAATTCTTTTAAAACCTCTGGACTTAACTGAGCCAATGTATTTTAATATTTATCATATAACTACATGTAAAAATTACTTATGATTTTGAATCTTGAATTGTGAAAATATTGCTGAAAGCTGCAGTCCAAGTATTCGTTTCATGATTTATCTATTATGATTCATCAGTCATCCATCATCATGTTCTTATATTATTATTATTATTACTTTGTAAGGACACGACGACGAATATCAGTAGTTTTTTGAGGCTTTGAAGCTTTGAAGCAACAGAAAACAGACATCTGTGTCTTGAGTTTCGGGGTTTGGATTTCTAGTTTCTAGTTTCGAGTCTCTTGGATTATGAACATAAATTGAATGATGTTTTGAGGCATTCCGATTTCCGATTTTCCATTTCCAATGACAAAACTCTTCAAGTACTGGTGATAGTTTTTTTTAAAAACAGAATTACATGTATTTTCTAGCTGTACACATTGCAAGTATATATTTTTTTGCTTTTTCTTGTCCTGTTCGTTTTGTTCTTCATGGGGAAGGGCGGGAATAGAATACAATGTACAATGTACTGTGCATATGAAATGCTGAAACAGAAACAGATGAGGCAGAGGACAGAGGAGTAGGCAGCGGGAGTCTTCGATTTTGCACACATCCTGAGGCCATACCAACTTCCCCTCTGATTTAATTATCGGTTGATTACATACTCCATACTTCATACTTCATACTCTGTAATCCATTTCTATTTCTATTTCTATCTCTGATATATCTTCAAATCCACTGTACCGTGTACAATATACAGTACAAGTAAAAAGCCCGTCAAATGACGGGAGTAAATTTTAGCTATGATTCTACAAATCCGCATCCGAAGGCTAATGGTTAAGTTTTAAGAATGACCGGCCAACAGCCAATTGCATGGTAGTAATGTTTTAGCTTATTACAAATTATTTCAAATTTTAGAAATTTGAAAAAAGTTCTAAAAAATTGCAATTCTAGTCCAATCACATAAAAAAGTACCCTGGGTTTGGCTGTTTGTAACCGGCTTCCATTTTTATACGGCTCACGCGTGTGGCCGTGATTGTTTTCATACTTCAACCTAACCTAACCTTAAATAATCTCAATGTTTTATAGAAAAAGTTAAAGGGCGCAAAGTCAAAATTTGGGAAACACATCTTTTTAATTCTCTTCTTACTCTTTCACTTTTCTTCATACATTCTTGTGTCTTTTGAGTGTCTTATTCTATCATGGACGGCTAGTCATTAGAGTAATAGCCATTTCTCTTAGCCAGAGTAATAGCCATTTCTCTTAG
>JABASP010000743.1:0-41772 GCA_019776565.1 Sminthurinus signatus
GAGGAAAATGCTTTTTAAGTAAAAATCTGCACAGATAATACATTATTCACAAGTCACAAGAGCAGAAAACACTAAACACAGTATGTAATCTGTACTTTATAGATTCATTGTAAACATTAACTCTTAATTCCAGACTTCATAACATATTATAATATGGAACATGGAGAAACTCTTAATTTCCATTAATTTCACGTGTGGTGACTCTACACACGTGAAATGTGAAATCATTCCTCCTTTTTCTACATCCAGCATCCAGCTCCTAGTAACTTGTACAAGTATATGTATATACAAGTTTGTAATAGATGAGTTGATTCTAGATTCTAGTCTGTAGTCTGTAGTTTTTACATACGAAATACTGCACTTATCGTACGTAGTACGTAGAAAAGAAAAGTTGAAGTTGGAAATGAATAAAAAAGAGCATGAAAACATTTGACCTTAGAATGAATGGAGAATTTTTACACATATTTTATAGCATCTCATCTCACATTGCATTCCTTTTTGCCTTGAATATACAATATATATAATAATATATAATGCATACAAACTGTACACTGTACACAAAACTCATATGTACACACAATTGAATTGTATGCAATTGTACAGAAAAGGAGGAGGAGGGAAAAAAACTAAATAAGTAAAGAAAGAGTATGAGGGAAAAAACTGTCTCACGGTTAAGGCTCATTTCATCTTGATTTGGCTCTCTCTCTGTCTCTGTCTACTCTTTTAATGAAAAAAAAAACCAAGAACCAAGAGCATAAGATATTTTACATTGTGGTATACCTTCTTCAATCTTGTACATTGTACACTGTACAGTCTGCACAGATGATGAAGAGTACAATAAAATAGAATGTACAGGAATATACAGACTACAGACACATAAATACACTGAAGATGACGAGTTGGTCTTCATCCACTACTTTACTACTTACCTGTGCATGATGAGGATGAAAGATGAAATTATTACCTACATTATGCATTATTATACGCAATATGCAGTAGACTATATACCTTTAATATCTTTATATTTCATACTGTGTTGTGTGTTATACTACATGCACCAGTATTCAAGCATACAATAATGCAAACATGATCATTTTACGTATTGAGTATACGTATTCAGAATTCAGAGTCAGACGGTATTAGCTGTACAGTATCACACCTAAAATTCAATACGGTTGCACTCAAATTGCATATCTATTTTGAATACACATTTAAAGGTAGTTTTTGAGAAAAAAACAGCAGTAAAAGCTTAAACTCTTTGAGACATCTAATTTTGATTTTGAATTTTGATACTACCTCAATTTTAAGGTCACACTTCTCACTGCCAAAAGCCAAAAGTCAAAACCAGCGGATCTGAGGCAAAGTGAGACGGAGTCAAGTTGAAAGTAAATTCCATTCGCCAAAAGTGTTACTTTTTGACGAAAATGGTTGAAAAGTCCTGGAGTCGCGTTAAAAACGCAGGTTATGAAATTTGGAGTTTATAAAATTCAACTGTGTATTCATGTTTATGCGAGACACTGTATTTCTGTATCTTTATTTCCACTGTATGTTGTACATATGTTTTACTTGCATTAGCTGGTCTTGGCTGGTACTCACTCACTCTCCTCACTTACCTTGATGGTCGTTATCATAGTCAAACTCCTCATCATGACAATGAATTACAATAAAGACCTTCAAGAGTTCGATAGCATTTTCATTTCTCCGTCTCCGTCTTCTTTTTCTTCTTCGTACTTTCGTCTTTGCTCTTTTTGTCTGTCAATTGTCAAGTTGTACGTGTAATCAATGTATCTTGTATCTAGTACTTATCTAGCATTTACTATCTAGTTTCTAGGATCTTCTTTTACACATATTCTGGGTACTGGGCACACATCATAATATACTACATTTTTATACTTTACATTTTATATCTTACATAAAAAAACGAATTTGATGTCAAATAAATAGTTAATGATCGTAACACATGATACATGATGTACAGTGTACAGTATAAATAGTAAATAGTAATCAATAATCAAAAGTATCAAGTGAATAAATGAAATGGGCAAACCAAAGGTTATACATAACATATAATACTTACTTGTATAATAAATATGCACAATATGTACCATCTACCATTTATAAATTAATAATTAAGCATATAATTTAAAGATATGTAAGAAATTTTCAAGTCTTTTGATGTTTCCCATGCTTATTTATACTTATTATATAGTATTTATGTGAGTATTATATATGTTATATGTTTATATTTTTGTATTATTAATGTATAAAATGTCTCAAAGATTCATTCCCAATCCCAAAAGTATGACGTGTATGGCGTATGACGAATAACGAACGAGGAATAAAGTTGCTGACATTTGACCTGAAAGGAACTTCAGGAAGGAGTAAACTTGAGGAAATTGAGAAGAAAATTTGAAACATGAACGGATACTTAAATACTTCTTGGGGACTATATGTAATATTATACATATAATGTGTACAGAATATAGAATTGAAACGCGTAATATCCAGTTTATTAAGAGAAGGAAAAGAGAACGTAATGGAGAAAAGAATAGGAGGAAGAAGACAATGAAAAATTTAAAATACTCAACTATATGTTACATGTTATATCATATTTGTTTAAAGTCATGTAACATGTAAAGTGTGAATTTTACAACATAATAGTTTTTTAGATTTCGCGTACTTTTAAATATATCTAAAGTACAAACTGCAGCCAGCAAAATTACCAATCGAATTCGGTTGGCAAAATATACCTGATTTCAGTCGAATTTTGACCACTTTTTGTTTGACCAGAAACCCAAAAGATTCAGCCGGATGTTTCCGGCCAACTTCTTGTGAGTATATTCTGTTGCAATAACTTTGATACGGGCGTCTAGTCAGTAATTAAAAATTAACACGGTTGATCCTTAATCGATACATCGATCTTCATGTCAAACTGCATACTACTACTACTAATAATAATAATACTACTAGTGCATTTAATTTGATTCCAGCTCAAAGTTTAAAGTTTAGTGAGTTTTATGTCCATGTTATACGAAAGACCAAAGATTGAAGACAGGAAGTAGTAAATGGTTGTAGTGAATAGTGAATATGGGATGTGTAATGTGAAGACTGCATGAAATGCTCGTAAATAAACATACATCCATTCATAGACGTTGAAGATTTAATAACAACCGTCGATAATCTTGTACGTTATGCGTTATAAAATGTAAGGAGCATGACTAAAAGTATGTAAATATTTAAAAATTTTAAGTATAAAGAGTACATAATACATAATATACACAGAGTACAGAATACCGAGGTTTTACCTTTTGAATTTGAATTTTGAAAAAATAATGGAATATACATATTACATATTACGTCTTACCACTACTTGTGCATGTATATAAAAAGAAACCAGATAATTTCATAATCATGAACTTTATTACATGTGTCATTAAGCTGTATAATATACAATACATAATCACTTCATATTCCATACATGTGCAAAAATGAAAACGGGAGAGCGGAACACATAAATAAAAACTCTTGTTTTATCCTGTTTAATTTGAGCATTCATGTAAACCACTCAAAACTCCGAGCACATTGTACAGTTGTACATATTGCATGGAACATACAAACAGACAAAAAGGATTTCTTCTTAACAGTTCAAGTTCAAGAACAAATTCAAAACTCAAAAGATTCCAGACTCCAGACTCAGAAAGCATGCACAAGTGCTCATGCACAATGTACATGTACTTCAAACTTCAAGTCAGGAATAAGTAACAATGTCATGCTCAACTTGAATGCGTAAAAAGTAAAAAAGTATAAATGAGTACATACTAACTACGTGTATTGTACTTATTAGTATTTCGTATGTAATGCACCAGACCAGACAACAATGATATGCCATACAAAATACAAGGTGCACGAGAAATGAGAACCAACATCATGTCTCAAGTCTCAAATATTCCCACAATCTATAATGTACATATTTATCCTGCTCAATAAATAAGACAAAAAAAATTGCAATGAAGGTGAATATTTATAGAGAATGAATCTGTATAATTCAAGTCGACTTTGTACTTTGTACTATTATATTTTCCAATTATTATTCCCCTGCGCCCAAAAATACATACATACGAATAAAACCAAGGTATAATAATTGCATGGTACGAACACTATACATCATACACACATCATACAGAGATAGTTTATTGAAATCCTGAATCCTACATCTTGATAAAATAAAAAAATAGATAATATTTTCTGCTTTTATGTGGGCATCCCTCCAAATTCCAAATACTTTATCCAAGATTAAATATAAATCATAAATCATAAAAATATAATTTGATGCTCTGCATTTTTGAGGGTGTCATTTAAGCTGGAAAACAATAAAATGATTCAATTTTGATTCCTTTTCCTCAAAATGTCATCAGATAAAATGTAACATGCATTAATTGTTCACACTAACTACAGGTTGCGGATTGCAAATTGCAAATAAGTGTAGTACTTTTACACATCATAATCCTAATTCCTGCAAAACTAGCAGAAAAACTCATGCATGAAATATTTGTGTGTACTTGAAAACCTTTGGTTTAGAGTTTAGACTTTAGGATAAAAAGAGAAAAAGCCCACGTAAGCAAAGCAAGTATGAGGTTTAGTACACGAGTCTACACTGTACACTGTACGCAGTACACAGGTAAAATGAATAGCTGGTATGTATGTCATGATGTGCCAAGTGCCAAGTACATGTGGTACATAGACATAGACAAGTAAGATGTATTATGCACTCTTGTCTCTTGTACTTTTGTACTACAAGTATTACAGCATCAAAAATCAAAAGTGATGTGGAGAGTGGTGCAAAATCGCATTTTCTTGTCTTCAAAGTTGACCAGACAGAAAGTGAGAATGAAAAACCAAAGACATTGAAGGTTGCAGACGGACATGATAATAATACAGGTATGTGCTATGTGCTGGTATGTAGCATCTAGAATGTAGAATGTAGAATGTGGAACATTTAACATTGAACATCTCCTGATAGTCATCATGTCTAAAGTCCACAGTCTAGAGTTTAGAGACCAGAATGAAACGAAGAGGAATGAATGATTCTGAATTTTTTGTGTGGGTATAGGTATTAAAGTATGTTGCACTATGTACTACACAGGTATTTTACATGTGTATTGTGTATATTGTGCATGTATTTGTGCACATTTTTCTCTAGTTTGCGTCTTGTGTCTTGTATCTTGTCTCTTGTACCTGTGTGAGTTCATGGTGAAGGATAAATATTGCAACTGCAACTTCAAGTTCAGTCTCAGTTTTTCTAGCTTTTGAGTTTTGAGACGAGATTCCTTTTCTTCTCGTATTCTGTACAAATTACAAATCTGTGCTCTCTGTTCTGTCATACCATTTACAACCCTCTACTACCAACTACCAACTACTAAAATAAAACCTATACATTGTAGATACTAGGTACTAGACACACACAAAGTCTTATAAATTATATAAACGAAAAGTGGAGAACCAACATAATATACAATATACTCATGTTTAATGCATAATCTGCATTGCATGTATATGTATAATGTATATGTAGATATCTAATAATAAGCAATGACTTTACTCAAGCAAGACATTAAAATGTGAAATGTGAAGGAGACAAGACAAGACGACTATGGGTGGTATTAATTATGTATATATGTATTCTGTATAGCTACTCAGTACACTGTACACTGTACATGTGCGAATACTTCGAGACTACTAAATATGTGTAATGTGTAATAGATTTTCAAGTCTTTCAAGAGTACATTGTGAACTTGGTGTATTTTTACACCCACATCAGACATCAGTAATGAAAGTGAAACATAATATACAAGTATAACGTATTTTACAATGGACATACATATGTTTTACCGGCAGAAAAATGGCATTGTAGGTTTAATAGTTATGCTTTGAGTGTTGAGTGTTGAGTGTTGAGCTTTGAGCTTTGAATTTGTAGCTATTACTAGATCCTATGGATAGATACTAGACAATAAAGGAAGTAAACCTGTCTACAAGTTACAAGTTACAAGTCAAGTGTAATATGTACTTTTAAAAAGCATTTTACACTACATCAACACTTCGTTACACATGTACATGAGACATAATATGTATATATGTGTATGTGTGTATGATGATGATACTCTTTTAAAATTGGTTCGGTACTCAAAAAGACACGAGTACAGTGAACAACTAAATGAATAGTGAACAATGTTCATGTGCCTTTTTTGCTCACAGTCTTTTCATGCCATTTAATGGGACTTTGCACGAGCGAGATTTAAGTATTTACTTATGTAGAAAAACAACCAAAAGAAAGAATACAAAAACAATCTTGTAATCTCCATATCTCTAAATTCTAAACTCCAAACAATGCGAGAAGTTATGCAAAACGCAAAGGACAAGAATTAGTAATACTTGTATGTTGTATTAAGTATTAATTTGCGCGTGGTTGTGATTTGAAAATAAAAATGACAATGACAATGGAAAAGAAAAATAAGTTCCATTTTATCAACAATGATAAAGAATGGTTCAACACAATCATATGCAGACTTCAAAGTTACAGCCAAACATTTTCTGAGACATCAATTCACTATAGATTCTAGATTCTAGCTCATAATTGACTAATCATCAAAAATCAAAACTAAACATAATATGGAGTACATAGTGCATTTGATGTACAAAATAATCTAAAAAATACAGTAAACATGAAGTCCTGTATTCAATATTTAGAGAGAGAGAGAGAGAGAGAGACGTATTCAAAAAACACATGAGTAAGCGGGGCGAAGAGAAAAGAGTAGGTTTTTCAATTTTCAATCAAGACAGAAATGTAAAGGTGAATATGGATTATGGATCATTGATACAAATAGATACTTATACATCCGTCTACTCTGTTAAACTACATCGTATATATTATATACTGTTGTAAGCATTTCTACATAATACGTGTGTTATCACTTACTTATTACTTTTATTATACACACACTCCATTTTTTTCTACACCTTCTCATGTGTAAATAAACCGATTAATTTTTGTACTCACTCAGTTTAATCAAATTTTTGCCACAAATGTGTTGTCAATTGTCAATTCAGGAGAGGCCGTTCAACTTAGTCCATGACTCTGTACTGTGTACTCTGTATTCTGTGTGATGTATGCACAGAAGAGAGGAGTGAAGGTAAAAGTTATCAAACAGAGTATTATTACTATTCAAATCCTATTTGTGTACAGTTCAATATTCAATATTCAAGTAGATATTATGTACTGTATAATCAGTGTACTGCATAATCTATAATGTAATCCTTTTACTCGGCTTTGTAACTTGTATGATCAAATCAAATTTTATTCATATCCACCTCTATTTAGACATTACAATTTGGTCTCTGAATGCTGAATATGTACACAGTCAAGATTACAATAGTTTTTTGATAGTAGCATCACAGTTATTAACACTGAAAATCCTGATGCTGACATGCGTTTACTACTTGTTACTTGTGTTATCATCTCATTGTAACTTTATATAGCATGTTCTGTTTGAATTAAAAAAAATCATGTATGATATTATGACTGTCCAAATTTTTATACCTTGGCTACACATGTGCAGCAGTGCTTTTTCTTTTCTCTACATTTTGAATAAAATTTTCCATACGACATTTAAATCGGGCATGTTATCAAATTATAAGGCACTTTCAATATTCGCTTTTCTCCATGTGTAATGTAATTAATTTAGTGCATTAATATCTGAAACCTTTAGATGACAAGATGAAACAAGGAAAAACACATAAGTTTGAATTCATTGTTAATTTGAAACTGCAAAAACGCTGTGAGATGTGAGCCCCTGAGTTCACAGAGGAGTGCAATCATTACAATGTTATGCTTTTGTTCTATGTTCTATGAAAAAGATGATAGCTTTAATTATGCAATAATAATGATGAAAAGGTAGCCAAAAGAATTTCGAAAATAACATTTTTTTTTGTATTTATTCAATTTCATTAGTTTTGAAGGAGTTGATATATAATAAGTTTTTTCATACTTGTATGTCGTTTTTCCACTAAATACTTGTGTGTATAATGTTTTTTTTTATCACTTATAAGTTCTGGCGTGTATTTTTTTAGTTCAGCTTCTTTAATATATTTATAGCATTTTAGGTATCGCTACAAAATATTTATAATACATGTACATTTATATAGTATATAATATAATATAATAATTAACTTATCTTACTTAACTAAATTAAAGTCATATTCCATGCTACACATTACATTCATATATTATATGTATATATATATATTTTTATGTATAGAGATGTACTTATCTTTACATTATATTTAGGTTAATGCATAATTCATATATAATATAAAGTATAAAGGATGCATCAAGTACTATAACATATAACATATAAATTAAGAATACACGTACAATCCATTTCAATTCAGGAATATACATACATACACACATATATATATGTAAATGATGTAGGCAGACACTGTACTGTTTCAAATATTTTTAGTAAAAATATTTCCCCATTAAAAAAAAGCACACCGAAAATTGCTCAACTAATTTATATACGTTTTTGATATCGATTATATTATACAGAATATATGAAAATACGGATGCCCAGTACACTATACAATATACATTATATAAAATGTACATGTGTAGGTAATTAATTAATGCGCAGTGCCCATTGCTTTTTAAAGTAAATGTTCCTCTTTTCTTTCTACACAGATACAAAAATTGCACAAAAAAGTGCCTACATGTCGACTTTGGTTTCTATAAACACCATATCCCTCAAACTGATTGTACTCGCACATATTATATGTATACATATATATTTTTAAACATACAACTTTTTATAACATTGTAGAGTAAAATACACATAATATATTCACTATATATATGATCACTATGATTTGCTTAACAATAACTATTCTTAATTATAATTACACATATATTTAATAGTAAAATGGTCACCTTTTTTTTCCTGGTCCACAAGTTTTTATAGTTCTTTTGGGGGAACGTGAGTAAAATACACATGTATTTTTCCTCTATATCATTTACATTCCTATAATTAGTTTTCCAGTTCAATTTTTCCACAACAATAATAAATTTTTTCCACCTTCTTAAAAGCTACATAATAATTATTATTATTACCTTAATTATAATAACAATAATATAATTGTATATTTTTAATGTGTATTTCAAAGAGTACATGGTGCTTATACAAAATAAGTACAATACAATATAGAATTATAATATAATTATACTATTCATTAAAAATAGTTTAGTATTGCCAAACGACTTTTTTTTTCTCAGCCAACAATTAAAAAGTAATGCGGTTCCATCACCTTTTTTTATTTCAGTCCACGTTTAACTCAGCAATAGTTTTCAACATAAGTACTAAATAATAATAATAATATTGATTCCTTTAAGAAATTTTGACTCTTTTGTAAATACCAAGTAAAATTATTTCGCATTCATATATATTATGTATTTGTCTATTTCTGAAAAGACAGTGATTGTAGTAATATGAATGTATGTAAAAGTGTATCCATAAAAATATTTTATATATTTTAGTCCAGTTATGGAACACTTGAATTGTATTATTTGTAGAGTGCATATCATGTATATTAATAAATATAATTATAGGAATCAAGCAATTATATTTTGAGTGTAATGAGTTTTTGAGCATACCATACATAGAACGGAGTTTTGACAGTCTGAATTAAATAGAACATAATAATGGTGTGTGAATGAATGTGTATAAATATAAATATGAATAGGTTTTGTCTATATTATACTTTATATTTATAATAGGAAAAATACCCGAAGATTTCAAAATAAATAAACCTGATACATTTGGAACAAAATACGTAGCAATTGACATTATATTATTAGCTTTTATATTATATTATTATATAGTAGACACTGAAGCAAAGAACATTTCTTTTCATATTACACTATGGAAAGCAATAGTTAAGATATACGATTTATTCATGGTTAGTTGAACAGGGTTTCAGACAGACAGCCTACACACACACGCTACATGATATTATTATAAAATATTCGCAATTCGCAACAAAATACAAGTCGTACATTTTTGCCTGAGAATTTTTGCAAGTTTTTCTACAATACAGAGTGTAGCCAACTGCAGGTTTTTCACTATAAATTATACATTATACAATTTGTCACAGCAAATTACATGAAAATTTTGTAAGTTTTGTAAGTAAGTACCCATTGTGAACCAAGATACAATAAGATAAGTAAAAATTGAAACTTTCACACAGCGTGAAGACTAGACATATTTCAAGTTAAAGATACACATTGAACGTACCTGTATTTTGCGAATTTTCATATAATATATTTTATAATAGTCATGTTGTAATCCCTGACCATGAATTGAAACACTAAAATGGTTTCTTTTCAGAGTGTGTGTATCTGTCTGCTGCATTGTAGTTTATGTCTCTGCTTTATACGTATTTTGTGTTTTATGTTTTTTAGCATAATGTTTGACATGAAAAAAAACTATTGGCGATTGACGATTGAAATTTCATTGTAAAATTTTTTCAGCATAATATATAATAAAAATGTAAATTAATTGAGTCATCATTATCATCATCATACTGTGCGGTACGGAAAGAGGTTAAAATATCCAAAAAAAAAGTTATATCATGTTTAAAAAACAATGATCTCATGAATTATACCCAAACTTGACAAGTCAAGGAACAAGTTTAAAATACGGGAAAATTATTAAAAATCTATAAAGCAGGAATACTAATATCACATAATATGTACAGTCTCGTTACACTTTCAACTTTTTATGTTCAAGTGCAACATATATGTATTACCTATTCATTTAGTATTTAGTTGTAAGAAAAGATATTGGCAAAAGTTGTAACACAGAATAGTTTGTTATTCTTTTTCACCTTGGAATGTGATACAAAATTCCCCAGTAGTTTCTTTAGTTTTTTTAAATCTGCAATACTCGATATGTTTTTTTTTTATATAGCTATTATTTACTTATTTTAAAAAACACTGCTAAGAGGAGAGAGAGAGACTTCAACTTCAAAATAACGATACTATATAGATTATGATTTATTATTATTAGTTATGATATGAATAACTGTGGAATAAGGCACTTTCAGCTAAATATTTTCTAAAATTCGTGATTTTTATCATGTGTGTTTTGCGTTTTTTTTTCATTACTTTTCAGACACTATATGTTATAGTAATTATATTATGATATGATATGACAAAATGACGAATACTATATATTTTTTTCAGCCTAATATTGTTGTATGCATGTATATATCTATATATACATGTAAAATTATTATTATAATATTATGTATAGTAATGGTAAAAATAGTGAAACTTAATTAGGATAAAAATACCAGTCTAGATTATCTCCCAGTTTGTTGCATCATGTATCAGATATATGGCTATAAGTCTGTCTTTTTTTTCTGTTGCTTTAGCCGACTTTTATAGAATAAGAATAAGAGTAATAATAATATTATTGTATTATAGTTGTGGACATTTCATTTTATATTTCTCGATCGCTCTACAACACGCTTTTTGTGCTGTCAGCTTAGTTAGCATAATATATTTTTATATGTATTTATTTTCCTAATAATTAGTGTAACCTTTTAATTACTATTTAATTAATATTTTAATTTAATATTATATTATAATAGTGTGGTTGACGATATTTTTCAGTTTATAAGGTTTTAGTCCCCTGAATTTTCAATAAGCGTACATGGATTCCCTTTGTTCATATAACTGAACTGTAATAATATATTATATGTATACATAATAATCTATAACCAACTAGTTTTACAGTACCGTACGGAATGGGATAATTCTCCTCAAAATTTTCAAAAGGTTTCTCATTCTCACTCATATATTCTTGTACACAGTATTTTGATTTTACTTTTTCCTCCTCATTATTTTTAGCTTTAATAATTGCCAAATGATTTGCTGCTGTACTGAGAGCTTCAACCTGTATGTAGGTTTATGTATAACCAATAGATAGAATGAATAGATTTTTGAAACCTGAAGGAAAATTTTGAGACAAATCACCTCATTTCCCACATGGTAGTACTACTAATATTTATATATTATATTATATATATCTATAGATACCTATTAATATTATATCGATTCTGTATTTTCATTTTTCACAATGTATATATGCAATCTATGTATAGGTATATTAACATTCTTCTTCCTAGTCTTATGACAGTACTGAGTACTCATGAACTGTAAATGTACACATGTATATTATAGAGAAAGAAAAGAAGGGGAATAAACTGTACATTCATGGATAGTTCAAGATTTTGTTTCTACACATATGTAAGAACAAGCATGCTGGCTAAATTAAAATATTTATAGGTTATAGGCTATGATAACAATAGTAATATGGTATATTTAAGAAGTTTGTATCGGAATCCATAATATTTATATATATATGTTTTGTCACAAAAATAAATACCTATCTTCTGTATAACTTTCACTGCTAATTATTGATTATGATTATATTATTTTTGTAAAAATCAGGTTACTTTTCATTTGTAATATTTTGTATCATTTTTTATATATCTTCTGTTTAGCATTGAGAAAGAACAACGGAATGTTATTGCATTTTTTATTTATATATTGTATTAATTATGTACTATGAAAGAATTCTTTTTTTGTAATCTGTAATTTGTGTAGTTGAATGAAAGACAACTTGTGAAAGTTCCGTTCCCATTTCTTGTTGTGTATTATTAATTATTACCTGACGAATATTATATTGTTAGATATTATGTTTACCGTTTGTACCTCTGTGTTTAAAGTACAGAATAAATATGTAATAAAAAATATTGTTGTAGCTATTACTGTTAACTGTTACCCATAATAATATTATTAATTAGATGACATTTAGTGCAGCATAAAAAAACTATTATTGGATTTCAACCAACCAAAGACTATTGTGTCTAGTATCTAGTATCTATAAATTCAAACAATACCAAAACGAACCGGTGAATTTCTATTGAAGCTTGTATTTACGATATGTACGGATTTTTTTAGAGTAAATTTTCTGGTCATTGTTTCTTGAGGTTTGAGCTAATGTGTAAAACAAGTATTGTACGTATTTTTTATACTATAAATATATATCAAATAGTATGATGAGATTGAACCGAGATACCCTTAAAAGATGTAGTATTATTATTGTATAACCTTAATTACTGTCCTCATGTCATGTAAATTATTGCTAGTTGAATGATAATTGGTAATTTGGTAGTAAATAAGTAAGTACTTACACTCACGTGTCTGTCTGTGTACTAAGTACTTAATATATTTGAATGAATTGTGAGTATGAGCGTAAACAAGTAAAGTTGTACAGTGTACACATTTATTTGTAAGATATGAATGTATAGTTGAAAGTAAAACAAATGGTCATTTACAGGTGAAAATGTACATCATAATATATTATCATCTATCATAATATATTAAGTGACAGACTGTACATTGTACATTGTCCAAGTACTCGAATGTATGAATATTATAATATATAATATAATATATATAAATATAGAATTTCATTATCTATTTAAATCTACTGTACAATCCAAATATACAAAAAAAAACAATTTCCTACCTTTTCTAGATTCACAGATATTTGCATTTTTAAATAACGCCAAAATGACTTTCAATGACTAACACAAGTCGTTAGTAACGACACAAAAAACTGTACTGTACTGTGCTGTGTATTGCGTGTCTGAATCAGGAAGGAGAAAAAATGCTCCGACTTACTTACTACTTAATATCAGAATGTTAATTTTCAGAATGTTCAGTACAACCATGATAAGTCACCAGAGCATTTTCTCAACAACTTACACTGTTTGCTCTGCAGAGCAACTTTTCCATTTTTACTTTCTCTCTTCGTACTTTCTCTTTTTTTCAAATATGTAGAACTGTGTGGTATTCATTCAAGACATCATTTGAAGTGAGAAGAGAGAAAATAAAATCAAGTTCCTCCCGTTATTGACTTGATGATGTTGAAGAAGACTCAAAGACGCAGCTTTTCCTTTTGTCTCACCCCTCAACACTTAAACTCCCTACTACATAAAATAGTTCTCTCTCTCTCATAATTTAAAGGCTTTCTTTCTTATTCTTTTCCTCACATTGACTTCAGTACACACCTATATACAGTAGTATTAAATATTTATAAATATATATATATATGTAAAGTCTATGTCTATGTACTATGTACACATGCCTAGTATTTGCATGTACAAAAAGTAGTGTACGAGTTAATGCGTTGGTCTAATGTCTATATAATATGTACAATGTACAATAATGTGAGTACCTTTACTACTTTTACTATTTACTATAATATATTACTAGAGTCCATGATTTTTTTATAAAATGTAACATGTATATTTGTATACTATAATAATAATAAAGTAGTTTAATATAGTCACCTAATTATTATGTATTTATGTAGGTAGGTATGTATAAAGTAATGTGTTTTTTTTCTTAGTAACTGCTCAATATAATTGTAATTTTTATGCCAATCTCAAAACACTGCCCATAGGAATTGATATGAGATAAATTTTCAAATTATACCGAGCTAAGCGTAAATGTGCTTCCCCTTTTTGTTTTATAGCGAGTGTCTTTTCAACTCTTTCTAGAAATTCTCTCTCTCATCTATGATCTAGTTAGTACACAGTAGTACACTATCTAGTCATCATCATTGTACACCAGTCAAAAACAAAAGAAGAAACGGATTCCCTTATATCTCCCGCCCTGAGAAACCGTGAAAATATATAGATACAGTCACTATTATCATTTTTGTAAATGTAATAATGGCATGGCATATTAAATATTAATACAGACGACAGGGTGCCCAATTATTTTGTGTACTAGTGTATTATGTAATTACGTATCTAAAGAACTTAACTAGAAACTAGGTAATAATTATTATAAAATAAAAAATTTCAGTATTTTGATTCGGCATATGTAATGTGTCCTTTTCCATTATTATTACCACAATATAAAATAATGATAATAGTAAAAGCATACATACATTACATATGTAAATGTAGAGATTATTTTCATACTTTAAAAAAACAACTTTTAAATCACTAGAGACACAAAAAAACAAACAAGAGAAATGATTCAGAATGATCAATAATAATAACAATAATTATTATCATTCTGATACTAAAGTAAAAGTAGGTAAAAAAAACAGAAAACAAAAAAAAGACAACGAAATATCTGTAGTACTAGTACGATAGACGATAGTCATCGTAATAATAATATGTAATTATACTAAAATTATCGATGATTTTTAAAAAAAAAAAAAAAACAGAAACCGGCACAACTATCTCAAGAGAGATTATTTTTTTCATCCATAATCCGTAACATAATAATAGTAACATATTATGTTATACTACATTATTTTTAAGAAAAAAAAACAACTTAAGTGTTCGATTCAAAACTGAATATCTCCAACATCAGTGGGTGTTTCAGCTTGTTCTAGCTCCCCCAACTTGTCTGCACCCGTCATCTGTCCGCAACCCGAGCCTGCGCCCGGGACGCTCAAGTTTTCCTTCGAAATTGTCACCGGTATTTTAGCTTTCACTTTGTCCATGCAGCTCCGCAGCACGTCCTAAAAAAATAAAGAAAAAAAATAAAAGGAATTAATAAACTAGTGATAAGATTAAAGATGTGTTTGTATTTATATTTGTATTTTGTATGCACGCAAGTTCTCATCATTTGTTCATCTTTATTATTATTACTGAATACTGAACAACTGCATTTAGATTTTACATGCTTTGAACTGCGTAGAATGTCGAATAGAGAATGTAAAATAGAGAATGAACTCTAACATTTGTACGGCGCCTCAAACCCAAACCCAAACCAAACCAAAAAGGAAGGTGGAGAAAACTATAAAACTATTAAACGTGCGAAACCGAAAATTATTGTACACTTTTAGTGTAATTTAATGACCCAAGTACTTAACCGTACTCTGTACTAGTCAAATTGCATTACATAGGTCATATTTATGGTGACAATATAATAATGATGCCGATGACGATGACGACATAATGTTAATGTATGTCAACTGTAGACTCTAAACATAACTAAATGTCTACACATCTACATAATATCTACTTGCGGGACAATGTGTAATGAGAAATTATTACATCCTGTAAAAAAATCCCAAATTACTCGTCTCGTCTCCCTCTCTCTCTTTCTCTCTTTTCTTGTCTTAGTTTAGTTTAGTGTAGAGTGTAGATTGTGTCACTTTATTAGTGTTTGTATGAAACTAGAAACCAAACTAGATCTCTACATGGAATACATACAACTTTACCCATATGTATTGAGTATTGAGGTGCATAGACAAATAGACAAACTACCAGTATTCAAGTTAGTTTTGACGACAATTTCGTCGTGTTTTCATCGCCTCATTTACGACGAGTCATTGACATTTCCTTCTAATCATCAGTTTTTCGCACACGCCGACACAAAACCCTCAATCCTCAATCCTCAATACATGTAACACGTAGTTGTATTTCTTTCTTCTTTCACTCTTCCTTCACGCAAATCAATTTAACATGTAACATGTGTGGAATGGAATTTCTCTTCTTTCTGTCCACACAACAAACTTCCCTCAAACCTTAAAAGATGGAAATCAGGGTGACCATCAACTTGGGCTAAATGAGACACCCTCCACGTTGTGGATGAGTGCTTGAAACTGGAGATGCAATAGCTGAAACATGTAACATGTAGAATGTATAGGAGTCGGTGCCGTTCCTCGTTCCTATCCCAATGTCCCGCCACACATCTCGGAGAATGAGAATGAGAATGAGAAGAACAAGAGGAAGAATGTGACAAAAGGTTCGTAGAATACATAAAGCATAATTATGACTACAGACTACAGACTACACATTGTAACATCCTACGAGTACACGTCAACCATCCTCTCACGCGGCACTCTTAACATTAAATCAACTTTCTGAAGGAAGAGGAAAGAGAAAAGATCACTTATGCCTCTCGAGTATTGAGTATTTATGTATTCTTTTCTTCCTACACCGTCAACACTATACTTGTATATTGTGTATTGTATACATAAAGAAAATCTCCGATTCCACTCCTTTAAATAATCCATTGATGAATTCATGTGAGATGTGAGTGTGTGTGATCCCGAACTTCGTTTCTCGTTCATACTTTTTTTTGAAACACATTTTACATTTTACATTTTACGTCGTCAACTTGTCCAATCTTTGTACTTGTACAGATACTCATTACTATGTGAGAACATACAACTACGACTAAAAACGAAAATGCTACTGAGAACACAAGATGTATTACTTTTTGTTTTTTGTACAACCAGCTCATGTATACATGTATGCATGTTTCTGTGTAGAGTGTACAGTGGATGATATATGTAGTGCTTGTCCAGATTCCAGACCAGCACAACTTGAAACTTCAAGTCGTAGGGAGAGGACAAGTACACAGTACATAATACATATTACACATACACAGACGTATGTACAATGTACAGTATTGTATGGCAGGTATTTATTTGCTCGTAATTTTTATGAGCTGTTATTGGAAAGAAAGCAGAAAAGAAGATGTGAAGATACTCGGAATAGGGAAGGAGCAGAAGAGGACTAAGGGGGAAATCGGTATCCGCGTTCTGAGAGGCACTACACACTACTACTATTACTATAACGACAACGACGACGACAACAAGGAAAACATCTTGGGGGGCATCTAATAAAATATAAAACAACGGGCAGAGTCATCCAAAAATTCGTCTTCCTACTTCTTACTTGTACATTGTACACTGTACAGTATGGCACAGAGTACAGAGTACAGCCAACAACCGAAATGCTAGAGAACAAGAAAGAGATTTTCCCAAATCAAGCGCGAGAGTTGAGAGCAATAACCAATAACCATGGCATGGCATGGTCATTCTCCAATACCTATGTATGTGTATAATATGTAATATGTAATAATACTTATACTTTACACACTGTTTCAGGCTTTTATTAAACTTATTTTACTGTATAGAGTAAGCATGAAGCATGAACATATGACATATGATGTATGAGTATTGAGTATTTGAGTATGTGCCTTGGACATAAAGGTATACGTAATATCGGTACTCGGTACTTCACATCAAAATAAAGGAACAGTCCATGCCGATTCGCTCCCTTTCTCTCTCTCTCTCTCTCTCTCTGTTTCAAGTTTCAAAGAGCATTTTCTTTGAAATTTTCCCATGGCCTCGTGACTCTCTGTACTTTAAACTTTATCCATCTACTACTACTAATAATAATAATAACATGTAAGATGCATACTACTGATATTTACCCTGTCTACATCTATAAACTATAAACATTCGGCAATAATCATATAACTACTGTTTACAGTTCTTACTTCTTGTTCTTGCTCCAATTCTAACCTTGTAGACTGTAGATTCTAGATGGTAGATAGACATACGGATATTTTTGGAATGTTCATACATATATTATTACAATTTATACAATATAAAATACAATAATTTTATACGTGTGATCCAGAAATTCTTTTTCAAGCTACGAATCTCATAAATAAATACATACCTTTATAATATAATATAGGTACTTTGATTCATGCATTTTTTAACCCGACTGACTGAATTGATTAACAAGCAAACAAACAAACAAACGATCCGTTACAAGGTGTCTTGTTAATTCGATCAACAAAAATGTTTCTAACCATACAAAAACATTTAAAACCTGATACAGTGATACATTTTCATTCTACAACATTCATTCTACTTTCTACTGAGGACTGAGATCAAAACCGCGTCCACATAAATCAAACATTTTTACACGTGAATAGATCCAAACTTTTCATCTTGCAAGAAGATACAGCTTACCCTGTATTATCATAAGCTCAGTTCAACTCCAGCTTCAACTCTCTCCTCCAAACAACTTTTATCAACTATCAACTATCAACCCTTTACCTTTTCACAGCCTTGTTTTGAATCTACTAGCTAGTACACACAACGACATAGCACTGAAGGACGCAGAGAAGTATCAAGTCGCATATACTGTAGGCAGTAGGTACTTGTTGTGAATCTTTCACCTTTTCAGTGGTATACCCTGTTTTAAATGGCAGTATGTAGATTCTACATTGCCTTTTCAGCTTCATTCTGAGAATAACAGGGAAAAAAGAAAAAGAAACTCGACTAAAGAAAGGTGGAGAATAGAGATTTTGTGTTCGACTTTACTGTATACTGCATACTACAGAGTACAGAGGGCTAGAGACTAGAGAGAACTTTTGTCCTCACACTTACACACACATCATATTTAAAAAATTAGAAATCCGTGAAATATACCAAGCTCCATAATTCATAAGACTTGATGTCTACAATCTACAATGTATGTGTAATGTGTATTATATTGGATGCTTGTTAAGCCTTTACAACTCAAGAAAGAATACGGCGAGAAATTTTTGACGTCACCTTATTTTCCTCTGTCGTTTTCTTTTCCTTGTCGCAGTCTTATTAGCAGTATTTAAAGCAAAGGTCAACTTGTATGACATGCATTGTTATTGTTGTACAAAAAGACGGCAGCTTCAATGGCAATGGCGATGGAAGAAAATGCAACTGCATCGGAACTACAAACTACAAACTACAGAACACAGCACAAAGTACAAAGATGAGAAAGAACCAGAGATTATGAATTCATAAAAGATTTCCGCAGCAGTAGGAGGAAAAAGTAGCACTTTCTTCCCTTTATGCATTATTCCTACAACACTAATCCAATCCAAACCAATCCACTAACATAACATAACATCATCTTCATTCCTTTCCTGCATACCTCCGTAATTTAGTTTAGTCTACCGCTGTCGACTTATCATTAGCTTGTAATGTTAATACTTGTAACTTGTAATACATTGGACGGTGTACTTTAAATTCCTCCGTCACATTTTTGAGTACAATACCTTACAGTATTACCATTATTATCATTATACAATATGTTTCAGGATTCAGCGTGTAAAACTTTCAGTTTCATCTCAGTCTTGTTACGTGCTTGACCAATGAGTTACTTTTGTAGTTTGACCAAGAAAAATCTCATTACTCATTACTCATACCTCATACAGTACGGAATGCACAAACTAATAATAATAATATTCCAAAAGAAATTAAAACTGACGGGTTTTCTCTACAGTCACATTTCCGTTTGAAAAGGAAATCTTTTATGCATGCATAGAAAATAGAAATCTACTTCATCTACTAAAAACTAAAAATGACCATGGATCTTAAAAATGAAAATTCTCCAATTGGATCATGAGCCAACTTGAAAAGTGTGTCTTTGCTCACGGAAATGTAAATTTGTTGCATAATCTTGTGTAATGTATTCACACACAAATTGATGTAAATAATACAAAAAAATACGTACATACATATACATATCAAGGTTCATTCCTAAATCCTAAAGTCAAAACACTCGTTCCGTCCAGTTCAGTTTTACTTTCTCACATTAAAAATAAAAGTAATAATAATAAGGATACAGAAAACGTATTACGGAGTTTCACATGCTCTCCTATTCACTATTCACACTGTACAGTGTAAACTGTAATGTTCTATATCCCACATATTATATGTTGGACTGTGGAAAAAACAACAACAAGTGTACTGTTAAACTTGGTAAGTTTTCCTCATATTTTAAGAGCAAGGTGATACGGTGTACTTTGTACTTGTTACACTTTGTGACTGTGTTTTGTGTTATGCCTTTTGAATTCTTGGAAAACCCCCCTTCAAACAAGAGAGAGTCGGAAGAAAGGAAACCAGGAACGCAAAGTCCGTGTGAAAAATGGGAGTAAAATCAAAAAAAATAAAGATTTGTGAGATTTGTCTTACAAAAAGTGCGCCTGGAAATTAAAAGGAATGTCTACAATCTACAATGTTCAATGTACAATACACAATATGTATTTTGTATTTTGGCGAGAGTACTCTGTATTATTGTACAAGGGAAAGGAGCAAAAGTAGAGGAAAGTACAGGGTGGGCTGAAAAAAATCCACGAGGGTAGCACAAATCCCCCCAGCAAGGAGTCGGCGACAGGAATCTTAGAACCGTCTTGGGACAACGATCACAGAGAAAGAGATCAGACATTCACACGTATCTCGGCTCTAACCAACCAACCAACCTGCCTGCCTGCTTCTTACTTGTTCCTTCTAACTACTCCCACTACCAACCAAATGAATGGACATGGACACACGAGACTCTGTCTTTTACGTCAAACATCTCAAAAAAAATCTCAAATACATAATACATCATACTTACGGTACACAGTAGTAACCAAAACCCGTGATATCAGCTCATATTTAAAAGTATGTACAAGTATGAGAACACACGGAATACCGAACCTTCCTCAATCCTCAATGAATTTGCAGATCAGTATGTAATATGTAATAACTCAAGAACAAACGGAGCTTGGAAAAAAGTGGAAAAGAAAGAAGAGCGTCTTCTGTTGTTATATTATTGCTACATCTCCAAACTCCAATGATGATGATGGACACATTTCTATTGGTTTTGGTATTGGTAATGAACAAAATATCTTATGTGTACAGTACATATGTTTTGCCGTGGGAACATGGCCGACATTCTTCAATTCATTCACTCACTCACTCATTCATACTTTTCACTCATTCATTTCCAATTTTTCATTCATTCATTGAATCATCTCACCATTTCCATTACCATTATCATTACCATTTGTCTACGATGAGGATGAAACATGGATTTTCTATTGATTCACATGAATTTCAATTTTCAATTCTCTGAGATGGAGAAAGGAGGTGCCATTCCATTCTGTAGTAGGACAGCCTTGTCTGCGGCAACGTCTACACACGTCTAAAACTTTGTATAATTTTCATCTACTCTCCATTCATTTTTCTTCAAGAAAACCTTAAAAACTTCTACAACCCTTAAAAAACACAGTCGTCGACAAATTTCAACTACGACATTAACTAACCTCGTTTCTTTAAAATAGTATATTATTATTATTATTAGTTGATTATTAGTGTGACAAAAGAGAAGAATATTTTCTTTTATTTTACCCTCCTTCATTTTTTTACAGTAGTTCCATTTCATGCCTCATTTCTAAATTTCTATACTTGTGAGACTCAAGACTCAATAATATTATGTAGTATGTATAACGTCGGTTCCTCTTTGTTATTTTTCTATTTATTATTAAAGTACGCTACTGATTACTCATTTCATACTGCTAACAGCAAGGGCAAGATCAAAATCAAGATCAAGGTTTTAAACTAAGTATTGTGTACATGCAGTGTGGTCTGGGATCTCAAGTGGTGTAAATAAATAAACAAGCACTGTTGAGATGTTGAGACTTGAGATTCGAGATGTACTTGCTCTTATAGCTTCATTGAATGAATAATGAATTAAGAACTATTCTTGAAAAATGAATGAACACTCTTGTTTACTAAACATGTCATCAAGCAAGATTTGAGATTTCAACTCTTTCAACTTTCAATACTGTTGTAAGTACACGAAAAAAAAAACAAACTAAAAACTAACCTAGCTCAATTCAAATCAAATTGTTAGCGTTCTAGCGTAGTTCCCCAACTACATGAAAACAATGGAACAAAATTGAGAATCGTGTTCATACTTAAAAACTTATAGTCAACAGTTGAAAAAAAAATCCCACTTGAGATTCTCGACCCTACTCAATTTCGAATTTAGATGCTAGAGCAAACTCAACATTTTTATAAAATCATAAACCACTTAACAATAGGAATTGGTTTCTAGTTTGGTATTTTGTACGACATCAAACATCAAGCATCAAGTACAAACGTCAATGAAGTGGAAATCTTAATTCTCAATACATTCATCTATAAATTGTGATGGGTCATTTATACCTTCTACTTTCTACACACACATATCAACATGCATGATCCATGATCTCACAAAAACATACCATACCATACCAAACAGAACAAAGCACACATTCCGAATTCCAAAATACTTTCCCACATTGAAATCACTTGACATAGGACCGAGTTACAACTTCCGAATTCTCCTGGTTCAATCATTATTTTCAACTCATTAAACAACTTGAACAACATGGGTATTTTCCTATTTTCTACCTTCATTGTACATTATACGATGTACAAACATACAAATTATACCGTTTCTTTTGAAATCCATCCGCGACCTATCATACACCATTGTATGCTAACAATCAGATTCAAGTACTACTTCATACTCCATACTCCATCCATTCATTCATTTTTTTCCAGTTGTGGAAGTTGGAAGAAATGTCTAACATTATGAGTAACTTTAAAATACCTTCATATTTTACACATATACTCGAATACAGTTTTTACTGTACGAACAAAGTAGGAATTACAATTATTGTACTCTGTTTTAATTTTTAATACGACAAGATTAATGGATAAATTGATGGTTGATAGTTGATAGTAAACTCGTTATTGACAACTAGAGGAAAATCCTGAATACTGAATATCATGTAACTGATATTAATAGTACTATCGATTTTTCATCTTATGTTTTGTCATAAATAAATACATAAATACATAAATAAATAGGTAGGCATGGAGGTAGGTAAGTTAAATCATCTCTAGACTCTAGAAATATTTGACCTCCTACTGGTTAACCTTTTCAATTTTGATGAAATGGTTAATATGATCTAGACTACTGATAATATAGTTGTACATTGTACATGATACCAAATATTTTAAAACATATTAAATATTAAACTACATTCTTTCATTCCATCAGTATGTTCAATGTTCAGTATCATCATCAGTCTAAAAATTACATGTAATATGTAATCCTTGTCAGATTTCACTTTCAACTTGATGATGATTTTCCTTGCTTGTGTTTAGTGTGTAGTCCGTCTTCATAAATACCAATTTGATATTGGATATTACCTTACAACGCACAAGTACAACAGACAGACAGATTTCAGTTTTCTCAACCCCAAAAGTCAAACAGATAGACTATGTAATATGTACTATAAACTGTGTATATTATATCTTTCTAGTACTTGCACTATTTCGTTCCTACTTTCGTCCTCATTTCTTCTCCTTTTCAATCTTCACTCTTTCAAATCCAAACCAATCCATCAAATGCCATGTTGACTAATAGCAAAACATTTTCACTACTATTATGAACATCTAATATTACTTCAAAAAATATCCAGAAAAGTTTAGTGAAAATATGTAAGTTTCTGAGGGTACGATTTATATGTACATATTATATTATATTATAGGTATTCTCCAGGTTACCATGATTAAATAATATAATGTATAAAGGGTACTGTTTTCATCTAGAAATTTTAGCCTCACTCACTCACTCACTCACTCACTCACTCACACTCTTGTTGGATGTTGGATGTATGAAACCTTTCTCACTACATAGAAACTAAATTCCACCATGGTTTGTATAGTGTACTTTGTACTTTGTACAATGTACAATACAAGGTCTGTCTATTTAATACCTGTTGGTCCATAGAACTTAATGCCTGTAGCCTGTACATTGTATATTGAATAACATGCTATGTGGGCGCCGCTGTTGCTAAAGAACTAGTAAAATTTACTAGTAAATTGATAGGTGTGGGCTTTGATCGCTTCCAAGATTACCAAGAAAATCCCAAAGTATACTTTGCCGAAAATTCCATACGATTCCAACTCAACTCAACACTGAACACTGGAAACACATGACATGATGGTGGTAGTGGTAATTCATCCATGTTTTTCTTATATATCTATATCTATACATATTACGTATCCAGGAAAAAAAATACAAGCATTCCAATCCAAAAATCCAATCCCCCGAAAAAAGAAACACTAGATATATGAGTGAGTAAGTGGGATCGTATTGTCTATGTCTATTTCCCTCAAGTCTCAAGTCTTCAACTTTGTCTCCAAATCCAAAATCCTTCAAGTATAAAGTGTCACTATGTAGACTTCCCTCTCTCTTTTTCTTCTAAAACAATTAGAGTCTCACAACCCCGACCTTTCATTTTACTCCTCAAACTTGAATGTCTCTCTGTGTCCAAGTAATCAAGAAGACAAGACACAACAATGCCACAATCCACAATGGCTTTCAACCAACATTCAATGTACAGATGAGAGTGCTTCATTTCTCTTTCTGTCTCTCAAGTCAACCTAGTCTCTAAAGTCTGTAGTCTGTAATCTTAAAACCACATTCATATATAAATACAACTACAGGATTAGAGACCAGAGACAAGAGGCAAGAGACACAAAGAGGAATTAAGGATAAAATGGACTCTGACGTAAAATATATAATATAATACCCTTTCCTATCTTTCTTAATTCTTAATGTCTGTCGTCTTCCATCTATCTACAATGTACATTGTACATATGCTCGTGTTAATTAAAAAAATGTACAGTGATAAGGGTATCCGAACAACAGCTTTCATTCAATTTTAACAGAGTAAAATACATTACTATTATCTATTCTTAATATTATTATTATTATTATTCTACATTATGTTGGTTATAAAACCTGATGCAAGATATTTACAAGATGAGAACTTACTGGTGTTTTTATGCTTCATAAGTAAAAGTATGAGTCAAGGAACATGATAATGATGATGATAATAATAATAATACAGAACATAAAATATAGAGAAAGGAAGTTTGTATGAAGGAAAGACAGAGATAGAAAAAAGAGAATAACTACAAACTAGAATCTAAAAACTTCATAATGTAGGACTTACCAGTTCAATGCGGGTTATTTCGTGTAACCGATGAAGCACATCATTTAAAACTGCGGGGCTCACATGATGTCCAATGGAAGCGGCAATCGTTGCGGCTGCAATCATACTGGGCGGATGAATGCAGAAATTGTGGTCTGTTGAAAGGAAAGACAAGTTGTTGATAGTTGTTGTCAAGAAAAATCAAGATTCATCATACTACAGTTTATGATGCAAGAATATTGGATGTACAATGTACATTGTACATGGCAATGAAGAAGAACAAGAACAAGAAAAGAGACCAATTTCTTATTTCTACTTATGGTTAGTTTTTCATTTTTCATTTACCATTTATCATTTTTCAATACAAAGTTTCACCGCAATAAATAAAAAAATTATGATATGATTTTTTATTACATTGTCATGTAACTACATACATTGTATGTCATTTAATAATCCTAATAAATAAAGAGTAAAGAGTTGATTGAGCAAAGTAAACTAGTAAAAAGTAAAAAAAATTAAACGGTTTACATGCAACAGGCGAAAAAACAAAACCAAAGGAAAAACAAGTACAAGAAGAAGAAGAGTGGTAGAAAAAAACAGCATAATTTCCGTATCATAGTTAAATTTTAATAATCACAGTTACCTACAAGTACCTTGATTTTGAATTGCAAGCATGAATTTAGTCATGTAATCGTTACTCTGTCATAAAATTTACAACCAATAACAACAACAACAAGAATAAGAAGCAGAAGAAAGAAAAAGAAGATCAAGATGAACATTTGAAGGGACAAAGATGTTTGTAAACGTTTACTATACACTGTGCATATTTACTGTTTCATGTATAAAAAACAAAGAAACATGCCACTATTTTTTGACTAATATCACGATTACTATGTGAAATTTCTAGTCCGTAGCTTCACACAACAAACAACATACAACATAGTGCAGGGGTAAATACGACATTGGGGAAATAAATTCATTCATTCATTCAACTGTATTTTTTTTCTTGTTTCAAAAACATTTTCCCCATCTGAATATAATTTTAATGTGTCAAAAAAAGTAAATCATTGCAATCATGTGCGTCTTTCATCTTTCGTTTTTCATCTTTCATCTCTCATCCCTCGAGTTTCCACTCTCGCCCCTCAAAATCCAAGTCTAAAGAGTATGGAGTATATTCACCGATTTGCAAGATTTATTGCTTCATGATGGTTCATAAACATAGAGCTGGCGGTCCATCAGCCTTCTCATCTTCAAATCTGTCCTATTCACATAATATTATTGTACACATGTACTGTGTACTGTGTGTGAAGGTCGCAAGTCGTCATGTAACATGGAAAATGTAAACCAAAACAATCTGATCTAGAGCGTCCTCAAATCTATACAATATACAACATACAATGTACATTGTATCATAATACAATAAAATGTAAACTGTTTGCATAGCACACAGAATACACAATGTTGATTTCTTAGCACTTTCTTTCTTTCTTTTCCTTGCTCTCACAATCTTATATTTGTTGGACTTGGACTTGTAATGATGTTAAGTGTAAGGTCTGGATGTATCACTATGTTAAATGTTGTACCTCTCGTGTAATCTGATATCGTGTTACACACATGAAAGCTGTGAACTAGCATATAAACTTCAACCTAAGACTGCAGTCACCCCTTCTTCTTGTTCTTCTTCTAACATCCAGTGATCACAAGCTGATTCACAAATCTGTATCATCATGGATTATAATTCATGATTCATGATACATGTGTGTACAATTGTACAATGTACAATGTACAAGTATAACTTTTCATAATAATAAATCCTGAATTGCGTAATATTTATTTCATGTACATTGTATTATGAATTATGAAACAAGGAGCTGACAGATGCATATAAGATGAGACAGAGTTTGAGTTGAGATTCTCAGAGAGCATCAATGGACTTTACTGTGTCTGTGTTCTGTGTGCAGTGTCAGTTACTAGTTACAAAACACTAGACAATAAAAAAGTGCAGATATATTGTCATCACTAGCAAAAAGTCGTGTAGGATCCTGGATTCTCATACAGCAAAAATGCTTGAGACTTTTATTATAAACAGCTTACACTTTACACTTTACTCTTTACAATACATTTAATTTGATCCAACCAAAGTCCATTTTTTCTCTCCAACATTCACAATTCACCATTCATCATGTATCTAGTATCTAATATCTGTACAAAAAATAATGTACAGTTTTTCCATTTTTTCTATATAATTTGCTAGCTTTTAACTTTTAAACCTTTAACTAGATTCTGTTACGTATGATCAGGATGAGCGAGCTCCAGACATGATGATTCTCTCTCTCTTTCTTTCAGGAGCTCCCGGCTCACATTACACTTGCAAGGTTAGTGTTAATACACAGTCTACAGTACAACAGTGTTGCAACTACTACTATACACAATATGAATGATGAGACGATGATGACTCCTTTTTTTTCTTGCCACCCACCCATTTTTTGACACACAGTTTCAAGAAAAATAAGAAGAAAAACTTTCTGCCCTGCTACTTACTTTTACTATTACTACTACTGTTTTTTCATAGAGATGTTTAGTGGAAAGAATACAAGATACAAGAGATTATGACAAGCATATGAGGATGATGATAGGAATACTAGTTGTTACAAACAGACACCTTGTTTAGATTCAAAGAATATCTCATATCTAGAGTCTAGAGTGTAGAGTCTAACACTTTTGCTTTTTTTGTGATCATGTTCTACTTGTATTTGTATTTTGTATGTACCCTGTGAACTGTGTACCCTTTGTAAAATTAAGTGTGTACACAATACACAACTACATGGAAGATACAAGGCTCATGTGCTTAGTGCTTAACTTGGTAAGTAAAGCCCAAGTCAAAGTCAATGTAAAGCAGGAAGACTCGAGTACGTTTTTTCTTGTACTTCCAATACTAGTCCTTAACTATGAAAGTTCCCACGCTTTCATTCATTCCTGTACTTCATACTTAGACAAATACACGCATACATAGTAGCCGAACACGAAGCCGACGTCTTTACCAACAGGCAAAAATGATAACAACTCACACAGACAAAATACTTGTACACATGAAGCATACTGCTACTAACCTAGTTCCAAGTCAAGTACATAACATCATGTATCATGTACTGTGTGTTACATAATATCTCAAAGAAAATGACTACCAGACAACATTTTAACAATGGACTTTCCTCGCATAAGCTATCTACACTCTACACAATAAAAGCTACTGAGTATTGACTATGTCAATGTTTTGCTGCCATCAAGTCTCTCTCAATCTTTTCTTTCACTCTAGACTCTAGACTTCACCCTCTCTTTGTACATTCATTCTCATTCTCATCAAATCACTACCACATTAAGATGTTCCAATAGCTTTCAATGAGAGCATCACTACTTTGCATTTGCATGAAGAATGAAGAATCACTCTTACTCTCATTTCAAGTTCTTCTTCACCCTACACATGGTATTTTTTCATGTAATACCATCTTTACACGCAAGGCAAAGCTTCTCCGTCCTCCGTTATCTCACACGGAAAACCAGACTACCTAAGAAATGAGAAATGATTATCGGTGACGAGTCAACTATCTCTTTACTTTTTTTTTCTTTCTCTCTATACTGCCAAACACTTAAATCGTTACCAACCACAAAATACATACATACAAATATGTCTAATGTCTAGCCTTTATTTCCTTCCTTCTTCCCTTCATCCCGCCCTATCTATCTAAATTCTAAACCCAACAATCCATAAATGTATCCACGCGTCGTATCCAAATTATAATATACACTTTTTTCATTAATTTGTAAAAATAACAAAAATAATTTTGAATTTATATAAAATATAAAGTAAATAATAATAATGACAAAAAAGCCGGGATCTTTCTCCCTAGTTTATTTATTATTTATTAATCACCCGTATTCGTGTTTACTCGAGTATTTCTCTTTTTTTGCATCATGGATACATTATAAATTCACTTTAATACAAATGCTGGACCCTTGATACACGCTGTGAAATTTTCCATGTAACTGACTGAATTAATCAAAAACAACATTCGTATACAGTGTAAAGACAAGACACGAGGAAATCATGCAGTGAGTAAAATGTAGAATTGAATATATACATTATATCTTGTATACCTGGATCAATGCAAGCCTGACAATCACCACAAAATACTGCAAACCAGACAGACAAGGTGTTCATCTCACCTCATCAATATACATGCAGAATGGAGAATGTAGCATGTAGATAGTGGAAACCGTGAATAAATACATGAACTAGAATGTAGAAACTAGACACACACAGCGATGATACTAAATTCATCCTCACAGTCATCATCTACTGTATTTATTATACATGAGGAGTATACAGAATAAATAAAATGTATTTAAATCCACTCGTTGCTACTCTGCTGGAGTTTGTGCAAATGCTGTTGCTATACACGAATCCTATTATATAATAATAATACTAATAATAATGATATTCTGTCTGCTCTACGGTTGCAAATTATACTGTAGACTGTAGATTCATGGATGACATGACGTGTCTTCTGTCTTTAACATGAATGGCAATAGCTATGCCAATGCCAATGAAATGGCAAAAATAAGCATGAGAAACGGGCGTTAAAAAGTAAAGTGTATTCAGTCAGATGCATACTTCTATTTGACATCTATTTATTATTTACTATTTATTCCTCTCTTCTTTTCTTACTTGTTGATTTGTTCTCATTTCTCCTTGATTCCTGTTTCCGATTCTCTTTATTCTATATCTACATAATTTCAATACAAGTTGTTTTGTTCTTATTTTTACCCCTTTTTTAAAGGAATATAAATAAGTCTCAAATCTTCTTACAGGAAAAATTCTACATTCTACAATTGGAATTTGAAATAAATTATCATGTTTTTTTTCTTGTTACAATTTATGGAATAAACCATAAATGAGGATCTCGAAGCTAGAAGCTAGAATTTCCTCACAAGAGTACAAAAGACTAATTATTTGCTTCTAAAAATAAAAGAAACAAGTCAACGTACATGCTTATTTTTAATTGAAATTCCAACCAGGGGCAAAGATAAAAATGTATCCATGTTTGCATCTTATTTCTTTCCATATGCTATGAATAAATCCGAGCTCACTTGGATGAATACAAATGCAAACACAAATACCAAATACACAATGAGCACGAGACCAAATATCTTTTATAATGTAATATTATAACGGCACATGTTTTGTAGTTTGTACATTTTTATATCCTGGTTGAGCACCTGGTTTCATCGACTTAAAATTTGCTATGGGGCACGCGACAATAGTAACTGAATAACTGAATCATCTGAGATTCCTTTTCCATCACTTCTCCGATATTCTCTAGCCAGAACCTTGCAAGTCAACATAAGTAAAGGTACAGTACCCTTAGACAAAAAGAGAAAGAAAAGAAACAGCGTATCCATCCTCATATTTATTTACTTCCTTTCATCCCCACCCGAAATCCATCCATAACGGATAAAATCTCCGACCAGAATAATATAACATAATATTGTAGGTATTCCCTTTTCTAAATAGATACATGTACAATTTTTTTCAAGTTTTTAAGCTGCTACTTCATACTTAAAACTTTTGTAAATATTTGACAAAATTTACAACCAACGTACAACGTTCTACCGGCGAGAAGGAAGCAACAGATGAACTTCAGTTCCAGTTCCATTACAATATACAATACACAGTATACATACTGTACAGACACGCTTCATTTTAAACATCTTTTTGCTTTTTGCATTCCGAATTCCAAACACGAACACGTCTGTACTCTGTATAATGTAAAAGTAAGTAAAAGTAGCAAAAAATCATTTGGAAAAGAAAGGAATGAGACTTATTGTCAGCTCATTTTAAGAGAAAGAGGGAGATAAGGTAGAGTTGTAACGACAAACTCCGACCGAGTTCACCCCAAGAACGAGAACGAAATACGTAACTCCAAGTTATATAATTAGCATAATAGTGGAAAACGTACGAGAAATTTTTAGCGCAGATGTTTATTTGGACCCCATCTTCCCCCTGTCTCTCGCTCGTTTTCTTTTTCTTTCTTTCTACACGGATTTAAAAACTTGAATGAATGGTTTTGAATCAAATTCCATTTGAATCAGTTTTGAGTTTTGAGAGGATGGTGCCGGAGCTATCCGATCTAATTGTACACCGTGCACCTTCACATGTGTTCAATTCATACTTGGAACTTGGAGTTTGGAACCTAGATATAGATTCTGTACCCGAAGTAAAATGAAATGTTGTGTAGTTAATGTAGAGGTAGTATGGGAAAAGAAAAGAAAAGGAAAAAAAGGAGAGAGAGAGAGAAATAGGAAGGAAGGACGGAAGGAAGGAAGGAAGCAGGCACACACATAGTGTCAAGGTACAAAACTTACCACCGCTCAACATTCAACTCACTACAGATATACACAAGATATATAATATATAATATAATATTATTGAAAAGAAATGCATTCACAATTCACAATTCATAGTCCTTCAACAATGTGCTCCATTATGTCCCCCTTGAATCTCTTTTTCATTCTTTTATATTAGTACAGTTCAAGTCTGCAGGATCTCTTTCTTCCGAGACATACAGTTTATAGCGTATTCTACCTGGCATTTATTATTCCAACCTGGCACACGACAACTACTTGCCTTAACTCACTCATTCCCTCACTCACAGAATCAACGTCAGGATCAACACAACTCCGTCAACCTCGCTGTATTGTACTGAGGGAACCGTACATAGATATTTAGGATGAATGCACAAATTATACATTCCCTGTATTTTATACAAGAGCACACATTGGCTCCTAAAACCCACCAAACAATCATCATTTTAACATCTGATCATCTCAAATCTCAAACCAGCTTCCTGATGACTGGTATACATTTTTCAAATCACACAATTCCAACCTCTTCCACTCTCCCTTTCTTTATATGTATAAAGATTTTTTGCTTTCATTATTGTACACCTTTCGGATGTAAAATTCAAGTTATGATGAGTTAGGTCCAAACTTGAAACTCCAAAGACGAAAGAGTCGTTATCGTTATGCTCATCCCTTACATAAACGCACCTTGGCACTTTTGGCTTCTCTCTCCTTCAGGTTTTCTCCTCTCTGTACAGAATACAGAACATTAAGTATTATGTATAATGTAGATGTAGATTCCAGTTTTTACTCACTCACATCCAATAGCCAACATTCTCATACATTGAAAACTAAATGCAAGTCAATACGACTTCCATTGAACATTGAACTATTTCAGTTCCAGAGTAAATTGTATGGAAAAAAAATAAATAAATGTGCTCTGCATTTCGGCACCCCGTTTCATTCATTTTTATGCAGGGTTGAAACAACTTCCAGAGCGTTACACGTTACACTTTCCTCTCTCTCTGTCTTTCTCTGATATCCTCTACTCACACACATCATACATCATACACAATTTAACTCTCCATAACTGGAAAATCATTCTTATTCTCATCCATTTATGCAGATATATTTTTCCAGCTTCCATAATATTATTATTATTATAATTTATTATGTACAAAAATAGCTTTGCTCCTTTTTCAAATAAAATTATGTATGCTAACCAATGCAAATCGCACAGGAGAATGAATGCATGTGAAATGTGAAGGGAGTAGAAAAAAATTGCTTATTTCTTTACAATTTCAACTAAATATTATGTATAATGTACAGTGCACATGTATAAACTTCATGCTCTTCCATTTAGAAATGGAAAACGAAAGTAAGATAAAATACAAAATGTGAGAGACTCCGCAGGGCAGTCATAAAATAATTATTATTGAAACTTTTCTCTCAGTCTCAGAAAATCTATCTATTGTAGATTCCGTCTGTTTAGCTATTACATTGTACAATTGTTGAATGTTGAATGCAAATGAGATTCTTCTTCCACGAAAATACAGATATGCATGCACATATTATGTATTACTATTACGATATTATACTCATATAATGCTATATGCACTTTAACAAATCAACTCGAATGAGATCATATTTTATTATGCTAAGCATTCATAAAACGATTGTGTGATGAATTCACACACATATATAGAAAACTACAGGTAAGAGTAGGTAGACACTAGATACTAGACTCTAGACTCAGAAAATACTACATTAACATACAAATGTAGCAGCTATCCACGATTTTATATTCGTATACAATGTAGCTATTTCTTATACTTTATAGTTCGAATCCGCTTGAAGAACGACCCAATCAACGTGTATATACTTGATACACACATAAAAAGAATACATAATAAAGTATACATGTGTAGTGCATTAAAAGCAAAAGTTATTCAATAGAAAAATACAAAATACACAGGTAGACATTTTATGTTGAGCGTTCATGGCAATTTCATGGTGCAAACTATTTGATTATTATTATCATTATCACTATCACTATCATTGAAGGTGAATGTCAGCGCCAAGCAACAGGTATTTTTTTTATACAATACAATACGTGTATATTGTATATGCACAATAATGCAAGCTTGCAGAAAATACAACGACCATCTCAACACTCGACATTCAACACTAACCACAGAATCTAGTGTGGTATTTTAACATTTAATGTTCCAAAATAATATAGACTTTAGACTCTAGACAGGATACAAAAATAAATGTATGTACAACATGTAACATGTAGTAAGTAGAACACATTGTTGATTGTTGTACAATGTATAACCATAATGAAAATTATTATTGAACCTATTAACTAGTAACTAGTCAATTATATACAAGCTAATATTTTTTGAGTTTAATATATAGAATCCAGGTAGGAAGGTAGAATGATGTAAAGTAAATAGTAACTAATGAGATCTTAGATCGTATTGATAATGATAATTATTATTATACGTTTTGGTGGCAAAATCCTTTACAGGTAGGAAAAAAGTAGGAATAAAAATGAAAAAAAGATTTACAACCTAATAAAATGTACATTTCTATGAGAATCATTCTCAATTCCTTCTCAATATATAAATATACAGATACTCACTATTCACAAGTCAGTAGACTAGAGGTTAGACAATAGACGCATGGCTTACTTTTTTTCTCACTATACGTGCTAAAGAATAATAACAAAAATGACATGATAAAATGAAAACAAACTTGAAATACAAATAATAGTTTTAAAAAAATCATGAATCAAGTAAGAAATAGTTGACTTTGAAAACACATTTTGATTTTACTACTAATTTTACTGTGATATTTAAATTACTAACCATCAACGTAGCTTTTTGTAGCTTTTCCTCCACGTCTAAACATTGTACATGTTATAGATACATAATACGGCTTTTACTGTTTATCTATCTAGAATGAAACTAGACATGAGACACATAAAAAAACTATCATTCCGCTTATCGTCGCAAATGTTTTGCACAACGGAATTTGAGTACACAGAAGCTACTAAAATATCACATAGTACTCGTTTTTCCTTCTTATGAATCTAAGCACAGGATGTACACAGAATACAGTCTTGAATTCTCCCAAGACTCTGGATTGTAGATCCAAGAAAACTCAAGACTCAATGTCTTAGTTCATAGTTTAGATTTATTAAAAATCATAATTTTGCAAGCACCAAAGGTTCACCACATTCACATTCGCAGACATCAGACATTAGACATACAATACAATTTACAATCTGAACAACTACTATAGTCGATCCTACTAAATACTAAATACAAGCACGACAATAGCAAAAGTAATAATAATAACTATTATTATTGTTCTTTAATGTAGTAGATAAACGTATTGCGTAAGCCTCTCTCTTTCTCTGTAAAGGATTTCTGTCTTTTTTTTGCGGTAACATCTTTGTCCATTTAATACGAAATAGGAATATGTGTGAGATAATCTTATCCTACAGATTTGTAGACCACAATCCACAATCCACTATGCTATCACTATCCAAAGTTCACTCCCATCCATGCCCACTGTACACTTGTATAAAACCATGAGTGAAATGCCTCCAGTCACATGATATCTGATGATAGTTCTTCCTTTGACAAAGATAAGGTCACTTTACTCAAAGCTGTGTTCTGTCATACATGGTCCATTTCATGGAAGACTATTTGTATTTCTCATACAAAATTTTTAGAGAAGAAAATGAGACAATATCACATGTTACTACACATATATTTCCAGTCATGATAATTGAGCTCTTTCAGCTGTATATTGTATATACTGTACAATATGTCCAGAATGACTGATTTTCGATTTTCTCTCTGTCTTTAAGAGTTCAATATTGTATCTCTGCCCTATAAATATGCAATATCATTGCAAGTCAATAGTCAATGTAACTTCTTATGGGAAATACTTTATCGAAATGGACAAATAAATAAGTGTTACTAGTTGCGACGTTTGTCTATATAGAGCATAGAGTATGGAATAAGCTTCTTAACTTGTCAAAGAAGTGCAAGATGTGTGCAGAAATAGATGGCGGAATATTTTGCTCTTTGAAAAGTCATTATACTTGCCATATAGATGACTCGAGACAGTCCAATAGGTTATAGGCCCTTGACATTTCTTTAGAACTGAGATGTAACAACAACAACTGCCGCTCAATGACAGCTGGATACTGTATATTATTATATATTATATAATATTATTATGATACGGAATGTATGATATCTAATGCAATTTTTATCTCATCCATACATTCAACATTCAAAGTTAAATATTAAATATTTACTATAGCTTCACTTTAAAGACTGCAAGTTGGATACTTATTTTTAATTCTTCTCTTATTTGCTATTGTATAAGACTCTTCTTTTTTTTTACACCTATAAACATTTTTTTAAAAGACATGCTAAATGATCTAAGCTTTGTGTGTGTTTGGTTTCATGAAGATGATATGGCTAAAATGGCTCAGTCCATCCGGCAAAATTCTCTCTCTCTCTCTCTTTATTTGGCTATTATTAGCAGTAGTTTGCAAGATGATACTAATAGCTATACGATCACTGACACTTTTTTTGTTCTTTTCAGTTTTCAGTGTCACTGAAAATAACCCCTTCCTTTTCCCACCATCAACCATCAACTATCAACTATAACCTACAACAATAATTAGCTTACCTATTCAAGAGCCATAAATCATGCATGCTATAATACAGAATAAATACACAATGTACCAGACAAATTGTTCCCTAATTTTACTTTTTGATTTCGCAAAAAAATAGTGATCTCAAATCTGAAATGATTTTTGTCTGGATTCTGGATCCAATACGAAAGTTGAGTATATTTGTAAGTTCTGTAACGTATCTTTTCCTAATAGCTGACAGCATAGTATGAATAATGAATATTCTAGTAGTAGTCGGGAGAAAAAAGGAATCAAGGTGAAAAAAAAGCTCAAGTTTGTCCGGCCTTCACCCATACATAGTATGCACACACATACACAATTGTGAAACCAAACCAATCGAGACGTAGATCCTACTTACATACTTACATACAAAATACAGAATCCAGAATACACAATGCACATTACATATAGAAAGAGTGGAGAGACGTCGCTTTTTTGACATACAACATACAATATACAGTCTCCTGAACAAACGAAGTAGCAAACATTTTTTTTTGCACAAACACACACCGACACAAATCACCTAGCTCTCTGTCTGTCTGTGTCTCCTCTTAGTGACTGTGTAGAGCGTAGGTATCTCTAAACTCTCCTTTGTCGTTAAAGAGCGTTTAAGTACATACGTATATGTATAGATCTACACATCCACATCATCATCATGATAGTACGAAAACTTGCTCATTCTTTTTACCTTTTCAATGTTCAGTCTGATCTTAATACACACAATATTCGTAGCAGGATTTTTTAATACCTCCATCTCTATTCTGCCTGTGGGGGTAATCAGAAAAACCTGAAAAGATGTCCAGTTTCCAGATAAAAATCGTCTCATCATCAAAATTTTTCCTATTTGATTAGTATTATCAATGTCAATGTCACTTTAACGAAAGCTTATACCACAGCAACTATCTTCAATCTTCAATGTACACACATCGTAGCATCTATCAAGTTATTCAATTCTTTCTCCAATAGATATTATTATTCCCTTTTATTCTCTCTGAGGACCGAGGAAATTTCTTGGTTTTTTAAAAGCAAAATCAACAAATAATTCTGTATTTCATACCTTGAATTTCACTGTAATATTTTACGAAAGCTTGAGAAATTCATAGTAGAAAAACTTGAAACTTCATTTGCAAAGTTCATTATTTCAATTTAAAATTTATTACAGCCACTGCGTTAGTATTTAGTATTTTACAATACAAATATATGAGCGATGACACTGTCATCTTCATTATTACTATTACGATTATTATTATTACATTATGTTGATTTCATAAAGAGCTTTTGCCGATTTCTAATCAACACTAGCACTAATTCATAACTATGTCAGAGAATGATAAACAAAGATGATTCTGTTTTCATGATGAATTATTATTCACGTGTGTATCACAATCTTCTGTCTTGTGCCGTAAAATTTCAAAGTTGGCAGAACAAAGTCACCAGATACCAGACGATAATAATAATAATACGACTAATATTCTTGGCGTGGAATTGAATGAATAAAGTAAAATGGCAGAGTTTCCTCCAATGCCGAAATGTAAATTCTCCGAACAATTAAGCTATTATATTTACACATGAAACACGTACTATAATGGTTTGTCTCTTGTCTCTTGAGGAGGAAAAAGGGTAGGTATAGGGTTGAAAAGCATACTGTGTTAAATATATTACATTATATTATGATGTGTATACAAGTATTATGTATTATATTATGTAAACACAGTTTGTTTCTTTAGTTCCTTAAAAGTAAATTATTCGGACCAAAAATGAAATACAGTGGCATTGCTCCAAGGCGTGACCGTTTTACCCTTCTGAATTTTACTAATGAAGTAGAATGCGAGCTACCAAGTACCAAAACTTCTACCAACTACTCAATGCTAATAAAATAATAAAAGAAAAAAGGTACAGTTTGTACATATATGCTCTCAGCTTTCAATCTAGTTCAGTCCAGAAGGAAATTTCTCATTCGTGGCTCAAAACTCAAAGCTCAAAACTCGCAACTAAGAATATCCATTCCCACTTACGCATTTCCAGAGGTATATTATTAGATTGAACATAATATAGAAGAATTAGGAGGCAAAAGAATAAAAGTCTCTTGAGCGTATACACTATATACACATAAGTAAAGAATTAGAAATCTTTCAAGGTTTTTTTTTCAAAGAAATATTTTCATTACTGTCGTTGCTGATTATTATAATATTATTATTGTTATTACCAGTATCATTTTGACCAAGTCTAATATCTAATATGCTGAAAATCATCTTGTCTAGACTCTTCTAGAAATATATAGAGGGAACAAACAAGGGAAAGAGAATCAGAAAAAAATTTATCCATAATAATTGTGGATAGTGGATAAAGGCTTTGAATCTACAATAATCATGAGTTCATTTTCAAATTAAAATTTCTCTATAAATTCCTACGTTCCTAATTTTAAAAATTTCACTCACTCAGACTTACTTTATACTTTCCTATGTCTCCCACAAATAATAATAATAGTCATAATAATAGTAGAGTTGATAATAATAATGTTCAGTCTCTTCAGTCAAAAGACAGAATGATTCACTACACTTGCATCTAGTAGTTAGTATAGTAAGTTTAAAATCTTTAATTAGTTAATGGCGGCATTGGAGCTCTACAATCTACGACAACAACAAAGAAAGAAAGAAGAAATTGGGATTTGGGATAGAATACGAGAGAAATAAATAGACATATCCAGAAAACTAGAATAGTACAAATTAAAGTGTGTCGAGAACAGAGAGAGAGAGAATGAGAATAAACCTTTTTCTGATCTATAACAACTACAGACACAGTCTTAAATAGACTGTTTTTCTCCAATTGTTCCTGTTGGCCTAAGGTGCTTGAACCTCACTTAAAGGCATACACAAAATACAAAATACATACAAGATATTATAAATAAGAAAAACTGTTTCAAATCATGTATTTAAGTTCTATTAGACAGAGCAAGGTTGTTGGAGTTCCTCAGGTCAGTTACACCACCACTGGCGGACTGAAGCTGCTGGACTACGGTGTTTCTCTCTCTTTCGTCCGTCGATCAACTTGTATCACTTATATCTTTTATTATCATAGTATTGTATATCGTTGTATGTAACACAACAAATAGAAGCAGAGTCCACTACCTTCACATGATAAATCCAATCGTGTATCTTGTATCTCTAAAACTTTTTGCTGATCCTTTTCTCCATTCTATATACTAATACTTTTCGTTTCTTTTTAGTTGGCTAATTGAAATACATGAAGCTGTGAGAGCTGGAAACTCAAAAAAAAATATATAAAAAAAGTGACCATACAGGGAAACAAGAGGAACAACAAGAAAATATAGGCTAAAAGGTTTGCTATGAAAAAAATAAATAATACAACTAGCCACACTATCTTTTTTTTCATCCTCCAGTTTTGACTTCTTTTCCCCAATTCCCAATCCCAATCCCAATATACCAATACCTAATACCTTCTAACCTATTACACTAATTCAGGATGGAATCTCCGCCTTGGCCCGAAGCTGGCTACATTCTTTGACAACACGTCTATCCGCCCCCCGTGAGACTTTCTGTTCTTCTAAGGGTTCTTTCTCTCTTGAAAAAAAGAAATGATTTTTTTTCTCTTTCAAACGCTTCCTGAAGAAAGAACCGCGCGAGTCTACCTGTCTCTCTAATCAGCAGGTGAATTTGAACTTTTTAAGACCGAAAAAAGTACTAGTTGCAAAGGTTCGGTATTCAGTATTCCCTGTAAGTGTTTCTGTTTCTGTGTACATATCGGTATCCTATGTATATTGTATATGTATAGATCTACAAACAATCACCTTTTGTTTTGTGTATGTCTCTCTCTATCTGTCCCTCTCACCATGGAAAGAAATTCCTTTTGCGCAAAACTCATATTTTTCCTCTTGTCTCGACGTGCTCCTCAATTTCGCTTCTCATTTTTCATTTGAAAGGAGAGACTGTAAAGGCAATATATGAAGTAAGTTGAAGTTGTTCAGTTTCAATATCTCAACCTCACACACTATCATTTCATACACACCTTCAAACAATTCCAATATGTACCAAAACAAAAAAAGTTACACAATACACAATACCGTACATGATTCCTTTTAAGAACAAATCACCCGTTTCTTGGAACAGGGAAGAGAAAAAGGGAAAGAAAGTAAAATAAATATGAAAATAAGTGGATTTAATTTCATTCTCACTCTATTGAAACATTTAAACACATCTATCTAAGTCCCCTCTCTCTCTGACTTTTTAAAAAGAACAATCTTTTTCTCTTAAAGTTTAAATTTTTTTTTGTACACGTCCACCGTCCACTCATTTTAAAGGAAAAGAGGGTATACTTGATACATTTAATTATTAAAAACATTGTCTTTTACCTGTTTGTTTAAAAAATAAGGTGATTAAAATTGTCCTTTTAGAAGAAGTATTTTTTTACAATGCATTACGTAATTCATTATGTAATTCGACATGTAGAAAAAAAATAGTCCTAATTCTTTTGGAATGAAGCCTTGACCCAAACCCGAAAGCAGTAGGTGAAAGATTTGTTTTAAATAATTCATAAAATATCCAATCATCATAGCCATCGGTCATGATTCAAACTATGGTATAATTTATAAAACGTTATTAGCTTTTAGCAATTTATTCATAAGGGTAACCGTGAATATAGCCTAAACTTTTGTTGTAGTAGTAATTGTAATAGTAGTAAAAGTAGGTGAAATGATCCGACCCTCTCCAGCTTCTTCTTCATCATCAATAAACTAATTTTTTTATTCTCTCAAGGTATAATATATAAATATAATTTACATTAGATGATGGTTTGTGAAATATTGGTATCCTAAATAAATTATTCGTGTTCTCAATGACCCATTTTCATTTTTACTACATAATATAATACT